>VUYV01000083.1:2047962-2073893 GCA_008711295.1 Anarhynchus alexandrinus | reverse complement strand
TTTTTTTTTTTTCTTATAAACTTAATGGCTGGTAGGAGCAAATATTAATTGAAGGGTCTGATTCAGGAGGATATTGGTGCATAGCTGGAGAAGAAATCTTCTCCTTTCAGGAGCTGGGTCAGGGAACCGGTGTGTGCTCTGCTTGCAGGATGCGATCCGTTCTCTCTCCTCCTCCCCCATCTACTAAATGAGTTCCATGTACTTTTTTTTTTTCTTCTCCTCCTGCTTGCATGTATCTGTCTCTCTTCTCCAATTGCAATCATACTTTGGTGTTAAATTCCTTGCTTTTTAGGAAGTTGGTAAAATCTGTGGAAATTTGACTGAACCATTGTTCTGCCAAACATCTGTCTATTCAAAGAGGGGGAGAGAGATGTGTGACTTTGAAGAATGCAGTAACCTAGAAACTGTCCACTGCTAGCATTTATTTTCAAAAACTGATTGCTATCAGTTAGATGGCACCATAAAAATACAATTGTGACATTTAGCAAACTTGCTTTTACAATGGATAAAAAAATTGCTGGCAAGTCAGCTCTGGATGTCTCTACTTTGTGCACTATAGATGCTTAGATAAGTTGGACACATTGTCTTGAACAATAGAAATTTAAAAATCTGTCTTCTAGTATACTGAAAAGATATTAGGTCTCTAATTTGGAGCTCATTAACAGATGTCTTATTTTAGATCTGCAAGGCTCTGCAGCATTATACTAGGGTGTTTGCTCAATTTCCTTTTGTATTTGGTTGCTATAGAAACATAGGGTCTCACTATTGCACCGTGCCTAAAACAATAAAAGCTTAATGCATACTAAGTCTGCTGAAAGCGAAGTTATAATTTGAACCTGTGGAAACATAATTATGGGAATGACTTGTGCGATGGTGAGGTTATGAACTGGGGAGAGGATGATCTTACCAAATATTTCTCCCTTCAGGCACGTAAGCAAGAGTGGAGAACGAGGAGGGGTTAATTGGGTGATTTTTTTTATTTTTTATTTTTATTTTTTTTCCTCCTCTTTTCTGTGAAGGTCCTAGTTATATAGATACGTCTTTAGGCTACAACTTAGCTCTTGATAAGGTGTCTTCTCTTCCCCTAAATGCAAATCCCCACTTTTCCCACACCTAGGACCTTGATGGGAGACGCTGGGTTTGCATTTCTTCCTAAAGAATGTCTCGTAACATGATCTGCAAAAGTAATGAATATGCCTCGCACAGACACATAAGGGGACAGATGTTCAGCTTACCAAAAAAGGTTAATCCCTCCTAATTTCAGGGCAATCATGTGGCAATAGTGCTGATTCATTGTTAAAATGCATAGTATCTGCACTAAGAAAGATGGGATGACATGGATACCCTCCTGTTCAGACTAACTACTGCCTCAAGGATTTTAATTATACATGGTCAGCTCCGTTTCCTTAACTTTCTCTGCCCAAATGTCTCTTCTCTTTACGAATCTTCAGCAATATGACCTTTCTTGGCTATGCTTGTAAACTGCTGGGGACCGGGTTAGTAATTAGCACCGAGCTGCTGCTTCAAGTCCTTTGCCGTTCTCATAATTGACACGCAAACTAAAATCTTATTTCTAGATACTTTACGCTTTTCAGAAAAGCACAAATCCCCCCGATGCTGGCAAAACCAGCGCTTCCTCGCAGTAAGTGCAGATGTCACGCCAGCTTATTGGCAGTGGCCGTCACTTCGGTCTCATTTTCAGACGAGGTTTGTGAGCCGCACGCTGCCAAGCTGCTCTGACCTCCCTCCGGTCGAAGACCGCCGAGGAGACCTCACCGCCCAGTGCTCTTCATGGGCCCATCCTCGTTACTTCTGCCTCCTTCGGAGGATCTCTGAATAAAGATGTAAACGCGTGCAGTCGGAATTAGGTTGGGATAGACCTCTAAGTCTCCATCTAGGCAAAGACTATCAGATGTTGTCTCTCTCTTAATCCATACGTGACCAGTTGAAGGTTTCGGTAGTTGCAACTTCTGTTCCTTGATTTGCTGCTGATCTGTTGCATGACTTCATCAATAACTCCCTTTGGCCTCTCTTCATTACCTCTCTCTCCAGTCATAGAATCATAGAATGGTTTAGGTTGGAAAGGACCTTGAAGATCATCAAGTTCCAACCCCCCTGCCATAGGCAGTCCCCAAAAGCACGAAGGCTACTGCTTGACTGCAGCCGAGCGCGACTTGACGTTGCGCCGGAGAAGGGCGTTACGGCGCGGGGTGTCGGGGAGCGGCGCGGCTGTAACGTTGTGCCTGTGCCTCTCTCTCCGCAGCCGAGGTGGTTCGCTGTCTGAACAGTGCCCTCCAGGTGGGCTGCGGGGCCTTCGCCTGCCTGGAGAACTCCACGTGCGACACAGATGGCATGTACGACATCTGCAAGTCCTTCCTGTACAGCGCTGCTAAATTTGACACTCAGGTACGGTACGAGTATAAAGGGGACAAGAATAATACCTCGCCGTTAGAGCTCCCTTTTCATGCCCCGATTCAATAAAGCGCTTTTACAAGTCCCGCGGCACTAAAGCACGTGCTTAAATGCGTTGCTGAATGGATGCCTTAATTTCTGTGTCCTCATGGAGATGGGGTCCATGCAGGCTTAACCCTTCCTTTCTTGCAGCCCTTCCCGCTGCTCAGCTGCTCCTCTTAACCACGATTTTGGTTTTTTGGCTACAAATCGCATCCTTCAGGGCTATTTTCTACAGTACATTTTCCACATACTGTACGCTATGTGTGAGGACTTGGCAAGGAGTGTTTTGTGGGGCGGAGAGCGAAGTTTCCTCTTCAGGAGGAAATATAAACGTTCTTCTAACAAAGTAAGTCTTCTGACTGTGTGACCTGGCACAGGGCTGGGATTTGAATTGGAAGTCTTCGGGCCTGGGAATGCACGGCCAGATCAGCCTCTGCGGAGCTGCAGCCGCTCGCAGCAGAGTAAATAGGATAATATCAGAGGACTGTGGCTCTGCCAAGGGCCCTTTTCCTTCGTACTCCCTTCCCCAAACGTGCACGCCCCCTCATTCCCTGCGCTCGCGCTCCCAAGGCCAAACTTAAAAGCTCTTAAAGCATCTTGAGGTCTGGTGAACCAGATGCGTTAAATCGCTGGTATGCGGCGAGCGCTCCGGCCCCCTCCCGCGGGGCAGGATTGGCCCATCTCTGGCGCTGGCACCCCTCGGGCTGTGCACGCAAAGACTTCCATTGCCTACGTCTTTTGGGAACAGGAGCTTGCTGTTCTCCCTGGACTCTGTGCATCCCGACTGAAACTGCTGTGGGTATAACTGTGCGATAATTGCAAGCGTTGAGGGTCCAATTCTCTGCCGGGCTTGGTAAGGGACCTCCAGCAGGTCTGTTAATTGCAGCGAGGGTAATTAATAGCAGCCAGCGGCAGCCGAGTAGCTGTTCATGCATCCCCTTCTATGAAATCTGTTGCAGTTTAAGGGTTTGCTTCTGTTTCCAGGGAAAAGCTTTTGTGAAAGAAAGCTTGAAATGCATTGCAAACGGGGTTACGTCCAAGGTGTTCCTCGCCATCCGGAGGTGCTCCACGTTCCAAAGAATGATCTCCGAAGTGCAAGAGGAGTGCTACAGCAAACTGGACATGTGCGGCATTGCGAAACGAAATCCCGAAGCCATCACGGAGGTCGTCCAGCTTCCAAATCAGTTCTCAAACCGGTACGTGACGCTTTCCTCGGCTGAAATGCATCAAATGCAAAAATGGGAAGCACAGAAAAAGAAGTGAGAGGAACCAAGTTGACTGACTTCTCACAAGTCCTGATATAGCTTAGCCTAAAGTAACGCTCTCTGCCTGTTCAAATCCTCGTTAAGTTTTACCAGCATTCTTCTGATTCTCTTTTTGGTAAATACACTTACAAACATCTCCAGGGGAGAATCATAAAATTAACTAGACATACGTTACTTCAAAGCCCGGAGTTTGTTTAAATGTTAGTCCTTTTAGTTTGAATGGGGTATAGTGGTCAACAGAGCTTTTCAACACCAGACCAGTTTGCTTCATACGGCATCGCTGGCGTATTGAGCACTTAAGAGCTTCTCAACCCATTGCAACTTCATTCACTTTCTCAGACTGCAGCCGTCCCCTTTTTTGGGGTTTCTCTGGCACCTGGCAGATGTGGCCTTGCCTCTGGCTTCCCGTGCTAATGTGAAGAACGAGGAAAGCTCAAAGGGAACCTGCGACCAGGCTCCTCTGTAACCCTATTCTGCCGGGATCCAGTAGTTCATATTTCTAGGGATAGTCTGGCGTTCTTAATGGCCTCTTTTAGGGTTTTCACCCGTGTTCCTTCTTCATAGCAAAGGGCTGCCTGCAGAAACGGGCACATCGCGCCGCTCTCTGCCACCTTTATCTGAGCACAGAACTGCCCTGTCCCCATCCTCCAAGGACAAGGGACAGAGAGGAGCTTCAGGGAGCTACTGCAGTCTGCGCAGTCACGCTGCAAGGGCAGGGATTTCTTCCTCTAAATCCTGGAACAATCAGTGCTGAGTCTTGTGATTGGGATAAAAGGGATCTTTTTGAACAGTTTGAGTAAATATGCTCTAGAATTTGAGTGCAAACAGCCCAAGCTGCAATTTAACGTGTTGGCTGGCTGCGGCGAATGCTGCAGCTCCTCTGGGGTGGCTGTTTGACTTGATCTAGAAGCATCTTAAACCTCCAGACCTGTCCTAGGACAAGTATGCAAGTGATATATAGACCTTGCATCTCTGACTGGCATAAATTTATTCTAGAAAGCTCTAGTGTAGATATTACATCCAGAAAATGACACTTGTGGGAAGGCAAAAATTATACTTGTGTGTCTTTCCCCTCTTCCCCCAAGCAAATTTGGAAGGGGTCTGCTTGAGCGTTCCCCCGAGGGCTGGGACGAGGAGCAGGCGGCACCGTGGCACCGGTGTTTTCCAGGCTGAAAGAGCGGTTCAGGTTAATACGACGGACTGTAGAGTGAAACAGCCCTTGGCGGGGCCGTGGGGGCGTTGGGCTGAAGGAGGGACGCGTGGACACTTGAGCGAGGGAGGATGCAGTGGCAGCAGCGGCGGTGTTATACGTGTTGGGGATGTTCCTCTCCTGAGGACTGAGCCTGAACCGGAGCCGCTGTCTCCCGAGGCGGCGGGAACTCCTCCCCCACAGCCGCCAACCCTCGCCGAAGCCAGAGGATATTATGACATGTTGAGTAACAAAAGCAGCAGGATTTCCCAGCTAATAGTTTACATTGAGGTCTCCTAAAGCATCCTGCTTTCCCAGCCCCTGTCCCAACATAGCCACAGAATAAGAATGTGCCACTTGGCCGGGGACGCCGAGGGGAAGTAGTTAAAGGTCATAGCATCTTCCTGTGATTTAATCTCATGGCAGGAGCAGGAGGAGAGGAAAGCCGTGTTGCCTTTGCTTGCCGTCTGGCTACCGAAAGGCACTGGCGAGCTGCTTGATTGCAGCTCCAGCTATGGAAACCGCCCGGCGGTGTTTGTTTGAGGAGATGTAGGCAGAGCGGCAGAGGAAGGTGGGTGGGATCTGTTCCTCCTGCCCTGATAGCCGGGGGCTGATTTAAGCTGGACGCGTGGCTTGCACAGAGGTGTTCATCACCGGCTACCGTGCGCGCTTCGGACCTTCATATTCGCACCGGGGGGTTGTGCTTGCACTGTGCTCCGCCGTGCCAAAGCCTGGTCCTTTTGTACTTCAGATGCGGCAGAAACTTTAACCTCACCTGACCTCCACCGGCTGCTCTAAAGGCCAAAGCTGAGAGTTAGGAAAGGAGTTTGAATGTGAACTCTCATTTCCCTCTTCCTTCCCCTCCTCCACCTGCGGGTTATTCTCTTCTCCGCTCCTGTGGAAAAATGTCACAGTGACCTTAAAGGCTTAAAATAAGTTCCCCGACGTCCTTTCAGGCAGAAGTAGCTCAGCAAACATGGGATTGCTCCTCTTTTCTCAACTTTCTCTCCCTGGGAAGATGTTCTCTTGTACCGCGAGGTCCCGCTTTGCTCTCCCTGCCCGAGCCAGCCGTGCGCGCGGGGCTGTGCTGGTTCTGCCTTCGCCCCGCGGAGGATCGCTCCTTTGAGCACTCTTCTCCGCTCGGCTCAAGCGGCGCTGGGGAGACAGATCAGCACAGTTTCCTGGCTCCCTCCTTGCGGGAGGAACGCGTACGGGAGGCTGCCGGGAGGCGAAAACGCGGCAGCGGGCTGTAGAGGAGGCAGGCACGCAACAGGGCGAAGCGTAAGGTCCTCACTTGGGATTTAACGCGTGCTCAGCTTGTTGGAAGCGACAACTGATGGTGCGTCCTAAAGACCTGTCCCCAGGGAATATGTGCGTCTGTCAGGCGCTGACTCGGGCTGAGCTTGCCTCTCCCTCTCCTGGTCCCTTGCTGAAGGGGAAGGGGAAGGGAGAGGATGGAAGGGGACGGTGCCACAGGGATGGATGCATTCACAGGAAGGGTCGTACTGGCTCGGACCAGTGGTCTGTTTAGTCTGTTGTCCTGTTTGGTGATGGGCAGTGTCTGTCCATTAGAAAGATGCAATTTTTTTTTTTTTCCTAAAGCCTAGAAACTCGGGTTGTTTAGCTGAGACTAAAACACACTCTTAAGCCAATTATGAGATCGTCTTAGCTCCTCGCTCTTCCCTTCTTCCCAATCCCAGTGGAGTTGGTAACACCAAAATCACTGGTGCTTATGGCCTTACCTTGCAGAGCTGGAGCAGCCGCTCATTTAGGACAACTAAATTGGAGGTTTGACGGGTTATGTTCCTTCCGTATGTCATGGGCACAGCATCACCAGGGCATTTGTTAGATGCAGTGAGAATACATACATTGTGCACTATGAAAAATAAATTTCAAACACACCCTGAATGACTTAAAAAAATTCTGATTGTCAGCCTGGAGAAGAGGAGGCTCCAGGGAGACCTTCTGCGGCCTTCCAGTACCTAAAGGGGCTCCAGGAGAGCTGGGGAGGGACTTTTTCCAAGGGCATGGAGTGATAGGACGAGGGTGAATAGCTTCAAACTGGAATAGGGGAGATTTAGACGAGATATTAGGAAGAAATTTTTCCCTGTGAGGGCGGTGAGCCCCTGGCGCAGGTTGCCCTGAGAAGCTGTGGCTGCCCCATCCCTGGAGGTGTTCAAGGCCAGGTTGGACGGGGCTTGGAGCAACCTGGGCTGGTGGGAGGTGTCCCTGCCCAGGGCAGGGAGGTGGAACTGGATGGTCTTCAAGGTCCCTTCTGACCCAAACCAGTCTGTGATTCTCATAGTTTTATTGCTTGGACTGGTCTCCTGACTTGAGATCAGCTCTTACCTTGTTTCTTTCATCTTGCCCGGAGCTGTCTTGGAATAATGGCTGGTAACTCTTGTGCAGGTATTACAACAAGCTGGTGAGAAGCTTACTGGAGTGTGATGAAGAGACTGTCAGCACCATCAAGGACAGCTTGATGGAGAAGATTGGGCCCAATATGGCAAGCCTCTTCCACCTGCTGCAGACAGATCACTGCGCCCAAGGCCACCCGCGTGCGGACTTCACCAGGAGACGTATCACCGAGCCGCAGAAGCTAAAACTCTACTTCAGGAACCTCCGAGGTGAGGGGTCCGTCCCGGCCCACGCAAAGCGCAGCTCCGCCGAAAGCGCGTAACGCCTCGGGGGAGCGACAATGGGTGTGTAAGGGATGCTAAGCACTACCAAAGCTGAAGTCTCTCTTCTAGAAGAGTAATGCACCCAACCCAAGTGTACTGTAGCTAGTTTTAATAACAACCAGGAACTGGTTTTAGATTTAGTCATTAATATTTTCTATTCCTCTCGAACAAAACTTTTGCATGGATCTGTGTTCAGTGTCTCAGCTTTCCCGCCGTCAAAATGTCTCCATCTCTTTTCTTCCCCACAAAAATACACCCCAAACGATCTTAGTCTTAAATATAACCGTACAGTAGTCAGGCCTTCAGACACCAAACTCTAAATGTACTGTAGCGCTAACACCATTGAAGTCTGAAGATTTGGCACCGAGGAGAATAGCTTATTCTCCCTTGTATTAAGCTGGTAGGCGACGATAGATGCACTAATAACTATTGCACATCCTAAAGATGTCAATGGAATTCGTGTTATGAATCTGTGCTGGCCATGGACGAATATGAATGTCATATTCCTGGTCTCTTAGTGTCATACAGTCCTAATCCTTCCAACACAGCTCCGTTAACCCCTGGATTTACCGAACTCCCTAGCTGTGGATGAGGCTAGTTACCGTGACCTGGCACCACGGTGCAAAATGAGTTAAAACTAACACCCCCCCACACCCCTCCCCGACACACACCAAATCAGGAAAGGAACATTTTGTACTATGGAAATGATTAAAAGAGGTGCCAGTCTATGGTTGAAGCTAGTCAGAAGGTTACGTAATCTTGCATTGTATTTAAAAGCTAACATCTATGTACTGTATTTAACTGTCTAAAGCTTTAAAAGAAATCTAACACAAACAAACCCTGTCTTAAGACTAGAGTATTAAAGGTCTTGCTCTAACTGTGGTATAAATAGTTTTAAAATCTGTCATGTACTGTACATAAATTCCACGAGAGTCTGCTTAAAAGGAGCAGAATATAATATCTTTATTGCATAAACTTAGTTTTGTAAGTTAGCTATTTCTTTTTTTCCTGGAAACAGTAGCTCTGTCATATTCAAGAGTTTGCATTCTACTCTGTGGCCTTTTTATAATGAAAGAGAAAATGCTTAGGACAGGAATTACAGGGCCAGAAACAGCCTCTCTTCTCACAGTTAAAATGGAGGAGGGGAAAAAAAAGAAAAGGGAAAAAAAAAAAAAAAGAAAAAAAAAAAAGAAGAGTTCAGACTGGCCAGTGCTATCTGCACAGAGCTGCTGTGAGCCGTAGTCATACCCAAGGCACGAGTGCTGCTGGAGAGCTATTTGGGGAATTATCAGATGGCTGACAAAAAGCTGCTTTGGGTTCTCGTAGCTGCCACAGGGTAAAAACTTCCTTTAGAACGTTGATTTCTGGGGAAAGGCAGGAAAAATCCTTCCATTCTCTTCGGCTTCAGAAGCAAAGCAATGTGCCTGCCTTTAAGAGGACACATGCGTTCAGGCTCTCGGGTCTGCCTTTCCTCCCCTCCACCTCTCCGGCAGCCTCTGCGAAGCGGAGCGCNGAGCGGGAGCGGAGCACCGGCCCCGCCGCGGCGGCGGGGGGCTCCCCCAGGGCCGCTCCGCACGGTAGCCTGGCCGGGCTTCGGGGAGCCAAAAAAAGCCCCGCCGTGGCATGCGATCAGCCAGGCCAGTTCCACGCTCCAAATCTATCCCGTTCGAGTCCGCCTGCAGAGTGGATGACTCTTGCTCGACTGGTTAGAGAGCTAATAAAGGAGGGATCTATTATTCTTTTCAAAATCTAAAGCAATATAACTTCTTTTTTTTTTTTTTTTTTTTTAAAAAACCACAAAGCCTTTAAACAATAACTTGCTGCTAATATATTGAAACCAGATGCAGTGGCAGCATTTCTAATATTGCTGTCTTCATTAAATGTAGCCCAAAAGTGCTGTCATAAAATTGTAAGCAGCAAAAAAATGTTGCTGACGGTAGAGGGTTGTTATTTTATTTTATTATTATTATTTTTTTTTTTTAATACTCTGAATCGTGCCGTCCAGGGCAAGCAAGATGCAATATTGCTCGTTCTTAAATCACAGTCAGGTATATAGAGTCCAACACAACGAAGTTTCGCAAGGTGAAAACCAAAGGCCCCTTGAATATCCTGACCCCAAACGTTTGACTTAACGCTTAGGAACGGGTCCCGGAACGGGGCACCCGCGACCCTACAGCATCGCCCCTCCCGCTGCGCCGCTGGGCGACGGGGGCTGCTAAACAGGGAGTTCCGCTGGGCTTTGCGCGTCAGGCGTGTGCCGCTCTTTGGGGAAAGAGTTACAAAAAGGTCTGTCCCAGCTCCCGCACGGGTGCTGCGGAGCCCAGCTCCGGTACCGGAGGCCCCGGGGGAGTTCGCGCCAGCAGAGCTCGCTGGGGACATCTGGCAGCCACCGCTCTCCATGGGGACACTCCTCGTGGCGAGTGGCTTCTCTGCCGCTTTGGGCGTCCGTCTCTGGGGAAACCCAAAGGAGGTTTATCAAGTTGATCCGGGGATGGGGAGGAGGGTTGGGTTACCCCAAACCTCATCGGTTTGGGTTGTAATAATTAACTTTCTTCTTCCAGTAGGAACTTAAAACTTGTTGTCCCCTTAATACGGGTGGGAAGACGACTGGGAAAAATAATTCCCCCTGATTCGATGTGCTCTGGTACCACAGGTGAATGTCCCCTGTGCAAACCAAAGCTCGGCCTCTCCGCGCCGGCACTGCTGTCGGGGACTCTCCGTGCCGGAGAGAGCCTCAACCGCATCCCGAGATTTTTTTGAGCTGCTTTAAGGTCACTTTTCTCCCCCTGCGCTGAAGCAGTAAGGAAGCCGCAAGCACACATCCCCAAAATCAAAAGGCCTGGGGTTCACCTTGCCTAACTTTTGCCGTGGAGCCCAAAGTGGCCGTTGAAAACTCTCTCTTTTTCAGGGGAGGGGACACGGAGACGGGAGAGGCGCTTCCCGTCGCCTGGGAAGGATGCCTGATGTTAGGTGGTTTGACTTAGGCGAGAGAGATCCCCCCCCGGGGACGGGGAATGATTCTCCATATCAAGTCCAGCTATTTCACGTTTTATTTAATCTCTAACGCTTTTTAATTTTTTTTTAATCTTGCGTTCATTGCAAAATGGTTTCTCTTGGGGGCGGGGAGGGGCTTATCTAGAAATGTTTGCATGATTCTCATCGTGATTTGTTTGCACTTTAGATGTTTTGTGCCATTATAAATTTGCATTATGTATTTATAATTTAAAGATACTTAGAAGGGGGAGAGAGTTTGGGTTTTTTGTTTTTTTTTGCTGAGTACTGGAATAAACAGTGAGCATATCTGGTATATGTCATTATTTATTGTTTAAATTACATTTTTAAAGCTCAGTGTGTTCATATAAAGGTTATTTGAAACATATCATAGTAATGAGAAAGATGCAAGTTATTTTCTTTGCTTATTTTTATAATTAAAGATGCATAACATAATGAGGCCTATGTTGGATTTTCTTCTGCAATGAAATAAAATGTCAAATTTAAGGCTTTTGAGCGTCTTGACTCTTTCCTCGAACCTTACCGTGACTGTTGATGGCGATACTGCCAGCGAGCGAGTTCTCGCACTCGCCGTCGACTGAGCGTCGTCGCTTTTACGTCGTCTCTTTTACGTCGTCTCTTCGGATGCTGAATGCCGCGGGGGCAGCGGGGGGGGCGGGAGAGGTTCATCTCGCGCAGTCTCCAGCGGCGAGGCTGCAGGAAAGTAGGTAGAAAGGGATGAGTACAGAGCAAACGGTTCCTGAAGTGGCCCTTCGGCATGTCCAGTATCGCTGGAATAATCCCTCCG
The DNA here is from genome assembly GCA_008711295.1 of Anarhynchus alexandrinus. Lineage (NCBI taxonomy): Eukaryota > Metazoa > Chordata > Aves > Charadriiformes > Charadriidae > Anarhynchus > Anarhynchus alexandrinus. The sequence continues at coordinate 2,062,505 of VUYV01000083.1, read as the reverse complement.
ATCCTGGACCCCGCAGGCTCCAAGGGCAGCTGCAAATCCCAGAGCTAATGAAGCTCTTGTCACGCGTCTCTCGGAGCGTGGCCTGACCTTGGAAATTGTGTCTCATTTAGCCTCGTCACAAAATTAAAGGCAGAAACATCTTTTAATGAGCGCATCCATAACAGCAGCGCAGGAAAAAGAAAATACCTTGATTTTTGGCTTTGATGTACATGGAAATGTGCATTTACACTTCATTCAGGAAATCTCTAATTTCCAGTGGAAGATCAAAAAAGGTTTAATACTCATCAGAGGAAGACTGGCAGACTAATTCACACTTACTGCTCCAAAAAATACTGCAAAGCTTAAACGCCTATTTCCCCTGTCACTTAGGGTAAGACTTGACCGAGAACCAAAGAATAAATATTAGCGATACAGGGAATAAAAAAATAAATAAATCTCTTCTTCCGCCTTGTTTTGTCCAGCAACTTAGAAATTACTTTCAAAAGGGACTATTAAAACTTTGCTTTTGCTGAAACCCCTTTTTAGTCAAAAACTAAGTTCATAGTAAGTTACAGTAAGTTACCAAAATCAGAATTTATCATTCTTTGCAAACAAATTCGCTGCTGTTGGTCACAGCATTGGGAGCTGATGAGCCGGAGCGATGCTTACTTAACGTTGCTGCAAACCAGGGCCGAGGTGTGGAGGGAACTGGACCTTCCTGGAGCCCCCATTTACTGCTGTTAATTGGTCGGTGGTGACGAGCCACCCCCCACCTGCTTGGGGAATTCTCCCTATTCCGGCCTCCAGGTGAGCTTCACGGTTCCAGCGGGAGTTGAGGTAATAGCTCAGAAAAAGGCAGAAAAGATGATTAGGGACATCATCCGCTGTACCGCCGCTTTGAGGAGGTTTCTCATGAAATCCTTTCCCCGAATGGAGAAGTTAAAAGCAAAAAGGATTACTAAGAAACGTCTGCATTGCTTCCACAACCGAGCACCAAACCAGTTGGGTTTACGAAAGGAACACAAACCCAGTTCCCGTCCGTAGGCGAGTGCCACCGCGTCACCCGTCTTAGAAATGGCTGTCACCCGCCGCCCTCGTCATTTGCCCTTCCGTTAGATGGGACCCCCAAACCACGTGCTGAGCACCCACTCACCTACCTGTAAATCACCGCCTCCTAAGTACAACCCCCCCACACACACACTTTCTCGGAGCCAAAGCAGCAAAAGGAGCGGCGTTCCCTTAGAAATGGCAAAAAGGTTTAGGGATAAACAGTGAATTACGCAGTGCTGGAAACAAAGCCCGTTAACGTCTCTGCTCGGGCACAAAGGCTGTCTTGGAAAGAGGACAGCCGCCACGCTTCCAAAAGCTGGCTTTCACGGCTATTTCGTAATTAATAACCACTATAAAATAATTACTGTCCATACAATGTGCTGTTCCTATGAAATCTTCATCAATCTCAGCCTGTATGGCTTCCTCCTCAGCAACCTGCAGCCCCAAAATGAAACTGCTCTTAGAGATGTTGAGGCTTTTGTCGGCCCAAAGCACCTCACCCCAATGCGTGGAGCCACTTGGACTTTTCTATAATAATTCTACACAATAAATGATGTTTGAAACCCTGCTCGTTCTGGGTTGGGTTTTTTTTCTTTCTTTCTCCCCATCGCTCCCCCGAGCGCTAAAACTCGACCCCAAAAAATGAAAGGAGTAAATGACATGAGAACTCTCCAGCGTGGTTCAGAGCAAGATCAACTCTGCTCCACCAGAAAGTGCAGCATTACAATACCAGTTTTCCTTCCTCCTCCCAAATTCAAGACCGACCTCGTGGTGGGGATTATGTATTCTAGAGATAAAAATGGCAACAATTCATTTACACAGCGTATAAAGCAGGCAGCATGGGTCAAGCAAAGTTTTTTTAAAAGAACAAAGGTGTTAATCAGACTGTTTGGAGGCTATATTATTATTATTGATTCTTCTTCCCCTTCCTCTCTTCTTCTTCTTCTATTATTATTACTGTTGTTGGTTTTAATTCTTCTTCTCCTTCCCCTCTCCTTCTTCTTCTTTTTCTTCTCCTTCTTCTTCTTCTTTTTCTTCTTCTTCTTTTTCTTCTTCTTCTTCTTCTTTTTCTCCTTCTNTCTTCTATTATTATTATTATTACTGTTGTTGTTGTTTTTAATTCTTCTTCTCCTTCCCTTCTTCTTCTTCTTTTTCTCCTTCTTCTTCTTCTCCTTCTTCTTCTTTTTCTTCTTCTTCTTTTTCTCCTTCTTTTTCTCCTTCTTCTTCTTCTTCTTCTTCTTCTTCTTTTTCTTCTCCTTCTTCTATTATTATTATAATCATTATTATTGTTGTTTTTGTTATTATTATTGTAAATTTCACGGGGAATTTTTACCTGGTGTCCCCAACTGCGACAACGTTTCTGAAGTGCAACAACCCCTCAAGAGTCAGAAAACAAATGCCACGTTTTGAGCAGTGCTAATAACCGGGGTTTTGATTTCCAAACCCCAGCAGCAGCAGTAGGGAGGGGGGGGTCTCATCGAGAGAGCCACCGCGGTGGAAAGCCGGCGCAGACACCAGCTCCTGGCAAAAGAAACCTCGGCTGGATGACGGCGGAGCGCTCGGAGTGCATTAAAGTCCTGGTTATCATCTTCAAATGGAACAAACAGAGCAGGAGTTGATTTGATTTGGCCAAGGCCCAACGTACATGATTGACTGATGTTCTTGTCTTGTCCTTTTTTTTTTTTTAAAAGTTTCATTACAAAACCAGGGGAAAAATCATTTCAGATTTTCCTGGTCCTCACCCTTCCTGCTTGCTTTGCTGTTGGGAGCAAGGAGGCAGAGAGAGAGAGAGAAAGAGCGAGAGCGGGCGAGGAGGAGTGTGATCTTTGGCACTTCGAATGACACCAGGCAAAAGGACTGGGAGTGAAATTTGGGAACGGACTCCGCTTCCTGCCTCCCGTGAACTTAGAAAAATAAAAAGCAGAGAAAAAAAAAACAACACCCTTCCACAATATAATAAAAGACATTGTCTTTGCCACCGTGATTCAGCCAGTGTGACCGGGAATATGAAAGAAGTTTAAAAAAAAAAAAAAAGTGAAGTAGGATGCTAAAAATATAATCAAAGTGTGAACAAAGTGCCTCCGCAGTGGTCGTTCCCATCGTGTGAGGTTCGATGGGTGAGAGGCAAAGGGACAAGGCAGAAGGAACACAAACGAATGCAGAATTTACCATGTTATAAACCGGGGAACGCACAGTCGCGGGACACTGAGCTATACAAATGCAATCGAGATCTTCATATACTTTAGTGTAACGCAATGGCCAAAAATTACACTGATGGATTTTTTGGGGGGGGTACCGCTGCTTGAAATCCCTCTCTTCCCAAGGCCTGATCGGAAGGAGCACATAAAAGCTTACGGAAAATAGCGTTCAACAGCATAATCCACTCACAAAAATTACTTTCTTTCAACAAATCAGAATTTTCCAAGAAGACAACTCTTCCTCACCTCATTCACAACGCACAAAGCCGTATTTTCACGGGCTGGGCTCCTCCTCGCAAAGGCCAAGTTGGGCGTTAGAGATAACGTCAGATACTTTGAGCTGTAAACCCCCCTTATCTGGGCGATGGAGAGGGCTCCGGGTTGCAAGCGGAGGGAGAACCTCAGGCAGAAAATACCTGCGAGAGACACGGGAGCTTTATTGCAGACGACAGCTGGAAAAACTAGTAAAACCTGTATGAGCTCATGGGGGGGGATATGTAATTATTTTCACACAGGCGGGATTTTTTTCTCTTTCTTTTTTTTTTTTCCCCCTCTTTGGTTTTTATTTTTAAGCAGCTTGAGCTGCCAGGATAGCCCAGATTGCGGCTACGAAGTATGAGCCCCGTCACCTGCGCCTTCCCGCTGCCCCTTCCAGCCTTTCCCCTGGCCGGGAGGGATAAAACCGAGCCGGCCATAATGGTTATTTAAAGAGAAAAATCATTTTATGGAAACTGCGCGTTCCCTGTATTCTCAAGCCGGGAGAAATTTCCAGTTGGTTCCTTTGAATGGCCTTCGGGGTTATTTTTCATCTGCAGGCTTGGAGCGTTTTTGCGCTGCGAAAACAAATCTCTGCTCTTCTCTCGATGTGCTGTTTGGCTTGGAGTAATCAACCGGGCTCAATAAAATCATCAGCCATCTCCAGCCAGTCGTGCCGAAACCTTAGCACGGTTTTGCTCTCAACTGGGGAATTTGGAGAGCCCGAAGCAGCAGAAAGAGCCCAGCTATTTATTTTTATTACTGGGCTGATAATTAATCCTAGAAGTTTTTTCAGGACTTAAAAAAAAATCTTTTTCTGAGCTGTTGTTTGCTTAACTGCTTCACATGTGTTTCTTAGAATCATTTTTATTCGCTGGCCGTGAGTTTCATGGGAAGGAGGTGTCCGTCTGTGGGGTTCGAGTTCACATTCGTGGCTAATTATCTGGAAAAGGTCCCTTTGATCTTTTCCTAAATACGCCTTTATTCCTATGGCCACAGTGAAGGGCACGGCCCCCATAGGGTCAACTCGCAGAGAAGCATGAAAATTTAAAAAATCAAATTAATCTCAACAATAGGAGAAGAATACAGCTGTTTTCTTGGGTTTCTCATTCCTCCGCCACGTTTGCTCGCTCCGGCGCTCCCGGGCACTGGTTTCCACGAGCATCGTTCCACTCCCAGCCCCAAAAACCTGCCCCTTCGCCCGCCGCCTCTGCCCACGCGGGACACGCTCCTGCCGTGCGGCTGCGAATCTTTTCCTGCCTGAGGTGAACCTTTCCTTCCTCTGGGCAAAGCCGCCGTCCTCAGGAAGAAGGAAGGAGGAGGCTGAGAGTCCCGGCGGCTCACGGAAAAGTGTGTGACGGGTTAGGTGGAGCTGCCGTCGGTGAGTCAAGGGAGTCCCAACGACGCACGAGCATTTTCCTCCTCGTCACTCGCCCGGGTGCCGGCGGGGACGGACACCCCCAACCCCGCTGACACGGTTAAAGCTTTGATTGATGGAGCTGGAGAGGGCAGATGTTTTATCGCTGCATCAGAGGAAAGGGCTCCGGGCAGATCCACCCACGGGGCCCCCGGGGGAGATGCACCAGCCCCGGCGCTGGATTCCCAGGTCAGGGAGCAAACTTCCCTTAAGGATGGGGAGTGGTACGTTCTGGCCGAAAAAAAAAATGAGATTACCAGAAGGACAATATTGGTTTTTCCTCTGGTGTGGAAAGGCGTTCTGCTCGGCTCCCAGCATTGTGCGGCTTTATTCTTCCGAGGGGTGGATGTGGCGTTGACGGAGCCTGACGCTCACCCCACCGTTAGTCACTAACGGAGTCAAGTACGAGGGACCTCTCGCTTGAAGCCTCGGGGCCCCTCGGTGCTCCGGGGAAGGTCAGCATCCAGGGGAATTTTCCACAGATACCAGGGATTTTCCCAGCATCCCCTTTCGGGGCCGCTCAGGGCACTCGGACGCAGCGCCGGGTTGAGCTCAGGGGTGCTGGAGACCATCCCGCTCCACACAGCAGCCGCAGCCGCCACCCCCGGCCCCTTTACGTGGGGCTGAGTTGCCAGGATCTGGCCGCGACACCCCCCGGAATTCACATCCCGGCGCAGCTGAAAAAAAAAGTCACGTCGGCGTCGTAGAAATCCCGCGCACATCGGTGCCCGGCTCAGCTTCCCCATCTCCTCCTCGGTTTTTGCAGCAACTGACCGCAGAAGAGCAAATACCCCTCTGCTCTGACATTCAGACCGTGAGAAAAACCTCATCGTCTGCCGTAGAGAGAGGGAAATCTTCCCTCCAACTTGAATTTCCCGCGATTCGCTACGCAGACACGGACGGCAAGGCCAGCGGGAGCAGCACCCGTCCCGCGGCGCGGCCGGGCTCTGATGAGCGTTGGCTTTTTCCAGCATCCCCTGATATCCAGCTGATGGGAACGATATGAAGGAATGAATAATACAGTGGTTTTTCTGAATTACACGTGTGGTCAGAGAGCTCTGCTGCGCTCTGGCTGCTCGTCACGCAGGCGGCAGTTCCTTACCGAGGTCGTAAATGTTGTTTTAATGCAGTAATAAGCTTTTCGCACGCTGAGGGAACCATTAGCCACGTTCGTTGCCCCTAAGTGTCTTAAAAGAAGTGAACCGACTGTCCCAGCTCACCGCCACCCTCCACGTCCCAACGCCCAGCTGAGATTTGAGCTCCCAAAAAGTCCCGTTTGCCCTGGGATGAGCCTGACCAAGGCAAACTGAGGATGGGTTTGATTTAAGGAATGACAGGAAAGAAAACATGGAGATACTTTGTTCTGGAGAGGCATTTGGGGCTTCCAGCTCAGCTGCAGTTTGATTTTAAGACAATTATTGATGAAATCTCAAGAATTTGGGATTCGGTCATGATGGCAAAGGGCGAAGGTGAAGCTCGGTGCTAATCCCGACCGAACCCCCTCCCGGCTGCTCTGCTGGGAACGGGGCGAAGGCTGCGTCAGCCCTTGCGCAGCATCACTCCGGAGGATTTCTCATGCAGCTCCGGGGCTGTCAGGAAACCATTAAGAAAGCAAAGGAAATAAAAGCAAGTCAAAGAGTTTTGATCCCGCTCACCCTCTTCCCCCCACGGCGCTGACGCCGGAGAGCGGGATTATTCAGGGTCCTCTTTGAAGCCACACTTGCGTCAAAGGACGGCACCTGAAAAACGGGGAACCGTCTCGATTCCAGCCCGGATTCGAGGCAGAGAGGAGCAGGGGCTGATTTGGGACAGAGACATATCTCTGCAAACTTTTGTGTGGCTCGTTCAGTCGCTGCCGCCTCTAACGCGGCGCGTTTCCCAGTCCTGCTGCAGGGATGGCACTGGGCAGCAAGAAAACCAGCCCTCGTCTACACACTTTTCCCCAGTTTGGGCTCAAACCAGCTCACGGCTGAGCCGGCAAAGCACGTTGTGATCCACATCCCCATCCCAGCCGGGGAGCGCAGCCGCGCCGTGTTCCCCTCCTCTCCAGCGTCGCAAAAAAGACGCGTCTCAGAGCCAACAGGCGACCCAAAAGTTGCTTTTTCCCAACCCACCCCCCCCTTAAAAAAAAAAAAAAAAAAAAGCCAGGGGTATTTTTTGCCTTCCCTCCCCGCTCGCCTCCTCCCGGGAGGCTGCGATGTGTTTTCAGCTGGTTCGGCCGCCCCCGGAGCCGGCGCGCAGCCTGACGTCACCCCCGCGCTGCACCTCCAGCTCCCATCGCTGCTGGCAGCGCTCTAAAGATAGATCCGAGCAAAGATTATCAGCCCGAGCGGTATTAATAGGAGGCAGCTGCTCTTTAAAGAGGCTTTTAAATAATGTAAAGAAACTTTGTCGTATTTTTAAAAGCCTTTTAAGTGAGCCGAGCTCCCCCTCCTCTTCTCTCGCTCCCCCCCCGGAGCCCACGTGCACCCCCACCCGGGCCATGTGGTGGCTCCGAAGGGTCCCTTTTTGTCACCCTGCGTGCTCAGAGGCAGCTCTGCCATCGGCGTGGGCTGGGGGGACGCGGCTCCATCCCTGCTGCAGCCCCAAGGGAGGGGGGTGGTGGGTTTGGGAGGTGTCCTGACCCCCCCCCGGCTGCCGCCCTGGACCAGCTTAGAGCGGTGACCTCTCAAAAAAAGCCATTGGCAGAGGTGGTTTCAAGGGAAACCCAGTGAGATGCCTAAACTAGCACCGAGCGGAGCAAATACGTCCCCGTGGGGCAGCGGGGTTGTACCCGGGGTCTTCCCCAGGCGGACACCCCCACGCAACCCCCCCACGCGGTGGGGACACGGACGTGGCATGGCCACCAGCTCCCGAGAGGGGACGGGGTCCCTCTGCCACGGCTGTCGGCTCTTTTAATGGCACCAAGGGAAATAACACAAGTTCTGGGTCCTTCCTCCGGCCAGCACCGCTTCCCGGGCCGCGACTAAGCCGAGGAAACGGCTCCCGAGCGCATCAACGGCGCGGGAAAACTGTGGAAGGCAAAAAGAAATATTGGGAAACTGGCGGCGCTGGAATCCGGCTGCAGCTGCCGGTCGCCACATCTGGCCGCCGCAGAGGCCGGACCCGCCGCGGCACGGCAGAGGCAGGGGCAGGGGCAGCGTCTGCCCCGCGTACCCCTCGGCAGGAGCCCCGCGGTCCCCGCAGCGTGGCCGTCCCTCCGCTCCGTAACCTCATCTCCCCGTTAGCTGAATAATGGAGTGAAACCTTAACCGTGCGCCTCTCAGCCTGAAAATTAAACCCTCTGACGCAGCGCAGGCTCAACGGCCGCACCGAAAGGGGAGCGGGTACTGCGTAAAGCCCATTTTTATATAAAACATCGGGTTTTAGGTGGAGGGCCCGTACACTGCCCGGCGCAAAAGGGTCGGGGTTTGGGCCGGAGCGGGCACCGAACGTGCCGCCGGCTGGTCCTGGCACTGCAGGAGCGATGCTCGTGCCCGCGGGCAGCGGATGCCTGTGGCTGTGAGCGATGGCTGCCTGCGGCGTGCCGTGACTTTTAAAGGCCAAACCAGGGCAAGATTTATTGCCGTGACGCGAAAATAGCGGAGAGCGAAAGCCTACGGGAGGGGGAATCAATGCTGCTCGCTGGGCAAATAGGGGCAGCGAGGGCGGACGGGCGCCGGGGATTTGTGCCCTTGCGTGAAGCGGAGAGCGGGCACGGCCGTGACCTTCCCGCCTCTTGGCTGTCTCTGATGAAATGGGGGGACACGGGACAGGTTTGGGACCGGGCGCTGCGGGAGGTCCCATGGAGGACCCTCAACACGCACAATTCACAGCCTCGTGTTTTGAAGGAGGCTCTTCCTTTTGGCAACTTTTATAGTCGAGAGCGGAAAATTACACAGCTCGCCCTCGGAGCTGATGGCTGCATCATTAATTATGATTTTTTTTTTTATTTATTTTTTATTTTTAAATTAAATTCCAAAGAGGAGGCCCCAAATGCGAGCACCGAGCGGGCCGCTGGGGTTGACCTCCAACTGCACATATTTCTCTCAGGCTCAGGAAGTTGCTCACAGCCAGTTTATATATTTTAAGGGTGGGTAGATTGACAAATAGGAAACCTATGACATGTAATAGCCGACAACACATGATGCATTTCCCCCCTGCCCTGTGAATTATGTGAGGCCGCGTTTTATTTAAACATTATCATGCCGAGGATTTCAGCGTGCGGGCGTCCGCAGATGACATCAGAGAGAAAAATTAAGCAATTCTCCTTATTTTAGGAGCTTATTTAGTCCAGATATTTTAAGTTACGTTTTTGGCCCGGTATCCAAGCAATCTTTCTTCAATCTAAATAAATGTCTCCCATTTAAAAAAAAATAAAATAAAAAAACAAAAAAGAAGGCAAAACAAAACAAAACAAAACAGAACACAAACCCAACAGATGTGGCGAGCGCCGCAGTTGTTCCAAAGCAGAAAGCAAACCCGAGCGCGTCCGCCAGACCCCGGCCGCCCGCTGAACCGAGTCTGTCAAAACCAATAATAGAGAACACTCGCGCAGCGCCGGCGGTTCGCAGAGCGCGGGGCAGCGCGCGCCGGGGGCGGACAGAGAGCGCGGGGTGGAGGAGGAACCCCCTTTTTTTTTTAAGTGAGGATGTGGGGGTTTGGGGTTTGGGGGAAGGTGAAATTGGGAGGTCGGGGGAGACCCCAGCCCGGCTTTTCCCCCATCCCGCACACCGCAGCTCATGGGAATTTTTGAAACGCTTCTCCCGCACGGTTTGGGGGGCGATGGAGGGGTTTACACCCCACATGCACCGCTGGAAGGCGGGGAGGGCAGCGCCACAAAGCATCGGGGATGCTGCTGTGCACACTGAGCACTGAAGAGGCACAGCCCAAATCCCCCCTTCCCCGAGGAGTGGTTGCATCCCAAACACCCCATACATTTCCCGCCACGTCTCACCCCTATTTTCCTCGCCGTAGCCAGGGTTTTCTGGGCTTCCACCGTGCTCACAAGCCCCCACAGCCCCCGGCTCCTGGGGGGCTAAATAACCCCCCAGATCCCTCCCAAATAACCCAGCCAGGAGCCTGGCGGTCTCGGTGCCCACCGAAGCAGCAGGACGCAGCTGCGGGAAGCCCGAGGACAAGTTTGGGATGCTCCAACCCTAACAGAGCTGCTGGTGGGAGAGACGATGGAGCTGCTGGTGGGAGAGACGATAGACTGGGCTCCTGCTGGGACTCACTGGGAGCTGCGGAGGATGCTGGAAGGGGACCAGCGCCGGTCGCCTGCGGTGCCTGCTGCCCTCCCCTTACTGTTCAGCAAGCTGCAGAGTGATGCGCTTCTCTTCCNCCCCCCAATTCTGTTTTCCCAGCAGCTCCGCTCCCTGCCCAAGGCGCTCAGCCACGGCTCTTGTGCCATCTGCCGACCGAAGGGTGCCCCACTGCGCCGCAGCACCCACCACCCAGCACCCACTCGGCCTCTCCGCATCCATCCTCTCCCCTCTGGCAGCCCCCCCCCCCCTCCGGGGGCCTCCTGCCCTCTCCTCGCTCCCACCACCGCCTCCTGCACAGCCCTGACCTGACAGCATCCCTGAGAATTCGGATAAATCCCAGAAAACCCAAATTCTGCTCCTTGGTCATCATCCCTAGGGATGGGGATGCCCTACCAAGGGCAGAGGAGGACGGGGCAAAGCTGCACCCCAGCTGCTTTCAGACCTGTTTTCGCTGGGAAAGAGGGTAGAAGCAGGAATGGTCTGGCCAAAATGTCCAGGTATAGAATAATTTAGGTTGGATAAGACCTTTAAGATCATCGCGTCCAACCAACGCTGCCCCAAATGCCGGGAAAGGGCAGCCCAGAGGATGCGAAACCTCCGCGGGGACACTCTCAGCATCTTCAGCTGCCACCAGCCCCGGCCATCGTCCCGACACAGCGATGCTGTAACACATACACACACACACACACACACACACACACACACACACACACACAGAAGTCCGTCTGCCCGCTGCAAAGCGGGGGTTTGCACCCCTCGGCGTGGGAATACACTGGGGGGGGGGGGGGGGGNAGCAGGTACCCCGATGGTTCGACGAGGGGCGCTCCCTGCAGCTGCCTCGTTAGAAAAAGTGACAGACGAGTCCCCCAGAACGTAATTTGGTGAGTTCAAATTTCCTCCATCTGCCGGCACTGGGAGACACTGAATTATTCATGACGCTTCACCAAAATAATCCCGTTTAAAAATAACTCCCCTCCTTAAAAGACGGCGAGAACGCTTTTAACACCGACCGCTATTTTTATCTCCCGAGCGTGACACAGCGAACCCCCAAAGCTCAGCGATTCCCGCCCCGCACCCACCGCTGACCCACTCCTCTTCCACAGAGTGGGCGAAGGAGCACGGGGGGGACCTTTTTCCCCCCTTTTTGGCTGCTCAGCTTTGGAGTTTAGAGCAGCAAAGCTGCACATCTCCGCTGTCCAAGCAGAGGGCACTGCTGCCTAATGATTCGGGACAGGGCTTTGCTACGGGGCTTTGGGTTTAAGTCAATCCCAAACTTCTTCTGGCACAGAAAACCTCTCCCGCTAGCAGATATTGCTGTAGCAGCAGCTGAGAAACCCTCCCTCCATTTAATTGCCCTGATTTCAACAGGTGCCCAAAAATAATTAATAAAAAAATGGTGATAAAGCCCAGCCCAAGCGAGCAGCCAGGAGCAGAGCGGAGCACCGGGGAAGCACTGGCTGGTCTCAAAAGGGTAAGAGCTGGCCAAAATGGGGGGGAAAAGAGATAAACAGAGGGCAGGAGATGACAGCCTGCCCCAATTTTGGCGGTTCAGCCTTGCGCCCGTACTGCCGGGGCTTCGTCATGTCGAGATGTCCCCCCCCTACCCTGCCCGGGCTGCCCCCGCCAGCGCGGCAGAGCCGTGGCCTTCGTCCCGGAGCCAGCCAGAGAGCAAATTCGCCATGAAAACTTGCTAAAATTCCAAAGTTATTTTTATCCCATGGATTCTGAAAAGAAACACATTTTTCTGCTCCCACCCCCCGATGTTTATTAGAAAGCTTTGGAGAGGGAATCTGCTTTCCCTCAGCCGCCTGCCGCTTGCTCTCTGCCGTTGCTTCCACCTTCTCTGCTTTTTGTTTTATTTCACTGATGAAAAAGGACAGAAAGTAGCTGGGAAAAAGAAAGTGATGCTGAAAACCCTTTAAAGTTTAGTTTCAGCTGCATCAAAGCATTCACAAACTCCTTAGAGATGTCTATACACATGCTCTGTCCTTCAACTCCCCCCCAGTATATCCACCTCACTCATTATTGCCTTTATTCCCACTATATTCCCATTATTCCCTTGTTGTGAGCATTTTAAAACCAAACCCTTCAGGCAGGGCAGGGGTGCCCGGGGAGGGCTGGCTGTCCCACGGTGCTCCCAGCAGGCAGACTCAGGTTTCCAGGGCCTCGGATGCTCATCCGCCATCACATCGGGATCCTGATGCGTCCCAGCGATAGCTGCCAGAAATCAGATACTTTGGAAGCTGCGGTTGTGCTGCTGCCATAGAAATCCGCCCGTTTAAACGCCCGACAGCGGCGAGAAGCCGCTTTCTCCTGATTTCATCTAACCTAGTTACAAAGAGGAGTAATGTCCCTGGAGAGCTGTAATAAAATTAACTTGCCTGTCAAAAAGAAGCCGATGATTTATGATCACTTGTGATAGATCCTCTTAGTCTTCTTCCCAGAAATCCCCCAGTGGCCTCTCGCTGCCAAAAACGCGGCGGCTGAGGGCCACGGTTCATCCCCGGCACCGCTGGAAGGGCCCAATCCCTCACGGGTGCCGACGTCCACGGCACCGGGAAAGCTCCCGGGCACAGGGCAGGGAGCGGGGCTGGGGCTGGGCAGGTTCGGCAGCGGGTTTTGGCAGGGCAGCGCCTGCGGAGACGATTTACAAGCCTCATCCAAGCCTCCAGACATGTCTGTGAGAGAGTGAGGGCTGGATGCGGCCCATGGGGGCACATGGAATGAGATGGGGAGCGGCTGGCACAGCCCCACGGCCGGCGCAGGGCACCGATCCTGCCCCACCGCCCCGTGCTCAGCTCCGTTTTCCTTCACTCTTCCCCCAACTCGAGCCACCCAGTGCCTCGTCTCTCCGCGGGTCCTGGAGCCAAACTCCGGCCTCTCCATTAATCTCGGCCGTACCGAGTCATTAGGGGCGGATAAAGCTACTTACCCCAATTCCTTCCTGCTCGTCTCGATCCCAGCCAAGCATTTTACCTTGGCGCCGGCTGCCTCCCGCCATCAACGAGCCAAGGTGTAATGTTACTGTCTGTTTGCTCTCGCCTTTCGGTGTTTCGAGTCCCAAACAAGCCGTTTAGACGTGGCAATGAAGCCAGCCGGGGTTTTTGCACAGCCCTGGACTCACAGGACGGGATCGCGGGAGCTCAGCTTGTCCGTGGGGAGCCCGGCGAAGGGCGGCAGAGAGTACCCAGCATGGGCAGGAGGCTCCAGCCCGAGGAGCCCGGGCTGCTTTAAGTGAGCTGCAGTGTTGTTTCTGCCTGGGATTAGAAATGTTGGGGTCTGGGCAGCAAGTGCAATAGCCCCCCCCCCAAAAAAAAGTAAAGAAACCCCCACACCTCCAGGTATCGTTTCAGCGTGCAAAAGTCACGCTGAATAAATTCACGCTTCCTACCATGTGTAAAAAGAGCAGGATCGGGCCCGTAGGAAGGTACAGCGCAGCTTGAAGCCGTCTCAGAGGAGCGTGAGCGCTCTCGAGGAGCGCAGGGCAGGAGAAGCGGCTCGAGCAGGGCCCGCGCTTTACCCCCGCCAAAGGGGTTCTGCAGATGCTGACGGAGGGCTGCGCCGGGGGCCGGCGAGGGCATCGCCACACGCTGCGAAACCCCCCCCGGGGACGGCGAGCTCTGTGCTTCTCGTCATGTATTTGGTCACAATTCCTACTTTACACTGGCAATTAAGGCACCGTGTGCAGGGATGTCCCCCAAAGCACGGGCTACGGCGGCCGGGAACGAACCCGTGCGTTACGCAGAAATGAGGACCGACCCATGGGGCAGTGAACACTTTTGTCTCCAAGCCACTGTATTTATTTTCCCTCCTGTTCCAGCCCCTCACTTCCTTGCCTGCATTGGGGTAGTTTATTTATTCAGCCTGCCCTAACAGTCCGGTTTGGCTATTTCGGTGGTGCGAGAGATACCGACCCAACCCAGACAAAAACTAGCTCTGCTCTGTCAGGGCTATCAGCAGACACCAGCCCCTCAGGCCGGCCAGGAATTTTAATTGAAATAGCCGGTCACCGGGCTTAGATAAGGCCCAGCATCACCCCACGGCCGGTGGGGCTCCCCACTGCCCCATAGGACTACCAGGACCCGGCCCCGCTCCCCAAACTCATGTTGGGGTGCCCTGGCCCTACTCCATGCCCTGGCAGGGGGTCTGCCAGTTCAGTGTCCACCCGCCAAGGCAGCACTGGGACAGACTGGGAGGGAACTGGGGCTCAGAGCTGCTGTCGATGGGCAGCCCAGGTTGGTGGGGGCTCTCGCAGCGTCCCCCCCTCCTTGGCCCGCAGGAGCTAGGTGGTCTGCGCCCCTTATCAGCTCTTATCTCCCGAAGCCGCTCGCTAATGTGACCTTAATGGAGCTAAAATCGACTCGATTTGTTTTATTGCAGCTTAGCCCAAATCCCCCC
>VUYV01000083.1:2008047-2047856 GCA_008711295.1 Anarhynchus alexandrinus | reverse complement strand
CCCCCCCCCTCCCCCGGGCCCTGGAAGATGCTGCCCACCCCCTTCTCGGTGAAGGACATCCTCAACCTGGAGCGGTCGGGCGCTGCCGAGGGTCCCCGCGCCCCCCCCGGCCCCCGGGCTGCCCGCAGCCCCGACGGGGAGGACGAGCCGCCGCCGCCGAGTAAGTGACCCGTGGGGCCGGGGGGCGGCGGGGCCGGGGGGGGGCTCCGAGGAGACGCTTTCTTTCCCCCGGGAGGGGGGAACCGAGGGCAGCGGAGCCGTCCGTGGCATCCTCGCACCGTCCAGCCCCGATCCCGCCGGGGCCGGTGTTCCCCGCTCCCCACATTTTTCCCCGCTGTACTTCTATCCCCGCCCCCCCCCTTTTTTTTTTCCCCCAGGATTTGAGGGGGTTTGGGTTGTTTGGGGCATTTTCCGGCAGCCCGACAAGTCCCGGCGCAGCCGCGCATCCCACTCTGGCGGCCCTCGGGGAAACGGAACGGCCCCGGTGTGTGTGTGTGTGGGGGGGTAGCAGATACAGCTGGTTTTTTTTTCTACCGAAAGGCACAAATCGCTACTGTTTTCGATGACACAACCCCCCCTCGCCGTTTCGATGCTCCGTAAATTGTCCCCGCTGGAGACGGAGACCGTCGCGCCAAGGCACGACCGGCCCCGGGGGCGCGGAGCCGCCTGCGGGGATGCTCCGCCGAGGGGGGCTCGGACGGGGCTCCCCCCTTCTCCCCGCCGCTACAATCCCACCAAGTCTCCTTTGCTCGCGTTTCCCTAAATGCCCGGCGGCTGCGGAGCGGAGAAACGGCGAAACCAGTAGGACCAGAGCCTGCGCGCTGGGCGGCACTGGGATACAGAGCTAAAGAGCCGGAGAGGGCGAGAGGAGCCCGGGGAGGACTTTCTGTCTGCAGAAGCAGCGCTCCAGCACCCCGTTTCGCTGCACNCCCCCCCCCCCCCCCCAAATTCCCTGAGCCCCCGCTGGGGCTGCCAGCGTACCCCAGAGCATCCCACCAGCCGGGGAGCCATTGCCGTGCAAGAGCCCCGACTAGCCCCCCTACGACACAAAACCCCAGCATTTTTTTAAAAAAAAACAACAACCAACTACTTTACATCCTCTCTCAGATCTAACATTTTTTCCTCCTTCATTCCCAGCCATTTTTTTCTGGGTTTGCTTAAATTCCGAGAGCTGCGGGATTCCCTTTTCCTCAGGCACAGGAGGTAAATCCTGCCAGAGGTCTGACTGCCATCGCTTCCATCCCTCCGGCACGGGACGGTGGGGAAGGGGATTTGTGTTGTGGGGTACTCCAACCTGCAGCGTGCCCCACTTTCCCTCTGCCCCTCCGGGCTGGAGCTGCCACAGTGGCAGCACCCACAGCAGCACAGGCATGGTTAGGAGGGACCCAAAGGCGGCATTATCCAAAATTCACATAACAGTCAGGCTTCAAAAAGGGACCTTTCTTGAATTCCTATTAAACATCACAGGAAAGTTCATATTAAATTTATCAACTATCAGCCCTACTTATTCCCAAGGGTCCCCATTCCCAATTTGTTCCCTCCTTCGGAAGCACACCCTCACTGGGAACAGAACCGGACTTGGGTCTCACTTTGCTTTGGGTTTTTCTCGCTGCAGGAAAATGTTTGCTCGCCCACCCTTTCGAGGCAGACGAGAAGAAAGCCGACCCCTACCACCATCCCAAGCAGCGACAGCGGAGAAAACCCCGAGTTTTATTCTCCCAAGCTCAGGTGTTTGAACTGGAGCGACGATTTAAGCAACAGAAATACCTCTCCGCTCCGGAAAGGGAGCACCTCGCCAGCGTGCTCAAGCTCACCTCCACGCAGGTGAAAATCTGGTTCCAAAACCGGAGGTACAAATGCAAGAGGCAAAGGCAGGATAAATCCCTGGAGCTGGCTGCCCACCCGCTGCCCCCGCGGAGGGTGGCAGTGCCCGTACTGGTCAGGGATGGCAAACCCTGTCTTGGGGGCTCCCAGCCTTACCCAGCCCCATACAGCATCACCGCCAGCCCTTACTCCTACAGCTCCTACTACAGTGCCTATAGCAGCAGCCCGTATGGTGCTGCCTATGGCGGGGGGTACACCGGGGTGCCCCCCAGCGCCGCCCCCGGCAGCCCCGCCGTGAACGTGAGCTTGGGCACGGCTCAGCACCAGCCCCCGTGCTTGCAAGCCACGGCGCAAGCAGGGATCAGGGCTTGGTAGGCGGCCGCCGAGGTCAGGACTGCCTGAAAAGCGGGGAGGAAAGCCCCCCCCCCTCCGCTCCAGAGCCCAGCCTTCCTCGGGGTGGGAGCTGAATCCGGAGGGTTTCTGCCACCCCGGACCATGGGACGTCTCCGGAGCATCCGTCCCCTCCCGGCAGTTCGTGTGGTCACGTCTCTGCAGAGGAGGGTCAGGAGAGAGGGGGACGCTGCCGCTCCAGCACTGCGACATTGGGGACCCGACGGCCGAGGGCAATTATTTATTTAAACTCAAGTGTTTCGGAGTCTGGCCCTTCCCGCTCCCAGAGGGTTTGATCTTCCAGGACGCCGGTGCGCGGCCGTCAAGAGGGTACGAACACTGGTTTTCTTCCTAAGGACAACCGGAAAACAGGGTCTGTGCACATCTCTGTGCATTCACTTTTTTATGAACGCTATTTAATGCCTTGAGTTCCTCTAATCTTTCAAGATACATTTCTGATTTATATTCCTTAATATCTCCCAGCACAGGTGCTCATTTCTGTCTTTATTACTATTATTATTATTTGCAAATAAAAAGCGAATTGAGGAAACTGTGCGTTTCCACTCTCTCACCATTCCTCACGTGGTATTTTGACTTTTCCTACCCACAACTTGCATTTGAGCATCAAAATCTGATCCAAAGGAAAAAAAAAAAAAAAACAAATCCAAACCCAAATCAATCTTAGTACTAATAATTAACCCAGAAAGATAATTGCCTTCTAGTCCAAGCTTGGGGAGCTCCCAAGGTTTAACCCCCTCCCTCCCTCTTGGCAAGTGGTTCCAGCTCTCTGTTGCTGTTCCCTTACTGGTAAAATGGGTTTGTGGGTACATCGGGGGGCAGCTGTGGGGGCGGCTCTGTAGTGATGGGATCACATGGGCTCATCAGAATTACACCAACGCCTCTGGCACTGAACTGAGGGGTCCCCAAATCAGGATCCATTGGCATCAAGTGCCTTGCTGCTGGATCAAAGGACTGTGTATATGTATTTATATATATATATATTTATGAGATGCAGGAGGGCTGGATGCCATTGCGGTGTCCCAGGGTTGATCAAAGGGGACCACAGCCACATCCCGAAGAAGCAGGATGAATCCACAGCCTCCCGCTTGCAGAATAAACCCAGCGAGACCTCGTTAGACCAACCCGCTCATCGGGCTGCCCGTGCCCCCCCCCCAGCGCAGGCTTTTACTCGTATCGGGGAGGGGGAAAAACCCCCAAAGGTCAATGCCTGATGCAAAATAGTGGTTTAACAGCGATCTTTCCCCCAGAATGCCAAGATATCCCCATGACAGAGCCAGACAGCATCCTGCACACAACTCCCACCGCACGGGACAGGGAAAATCTCCCCCTCGCGACCTCCGTCCCCGCTCCGGGCTGCTGCCCCCTCCTCCCCACTCCTTTCCCCACAGCTTCTTATCCTCCCAGGCTTTGGTGAAAAGAGACCTGCAGGAGGCAATTAAGCTTTTATCTCTAATCCCGCTCGGCCCCATCACTCTGGCTTTCGCTTGCTGCCCGAACGGGACATCCCTGACATCCAAATCAAACCCCAAAAACCCTCTCGGCGAGACAGCTTGCTCACCAGCCTGCCGCTCCGGGGCTTTCCAGCCCCACCGAGACCCTGGAAACGACTGGGTACGGCGACAGCCGCGCTGGGTGCTGCCCCTTCCCCTCCCCTTCATCCGTCCGCCCTCGCTCAGGGTTATCTCCCAAAAAATCAGCTGAGTCCGGTCTCTGATCAGGTCTCTGTCCCAGCTTTGGAGCAGCCAGGGGGCTCGACGGGGGGTCCTTGCTCGGGGAAATGCTGCCGGCATCGGGGGAAAGCCCCGGCAAACAGCAGCAGCCCCAGTGTATGGGTTCCCCTTAACACCACTGAGAGTGTTTCCTTTGAGGTTCAGCAATAAAATGAGGCAAATCACATGAAACTACTCCCCCCCCCGCCCCGAATAAGCACAGAAACCAAAGAAGGAAATTGCTACCCTGTCCAGCTCAGAAAAAAAGCCTGAAAATGGGAATTATGAGTGCTGAAGGCATCGTTTATGTCCTTCTATACGTTTTGTTTCACAAAAGCCCAGTTCCCGCAGGGTCGGGACACCCTTAAAACCCCGGTGATTGCCGGATCCCCTCTGCCTCTCTGCAGCACGTGCCAGGGCTGTTGATTTACACCTCCCCTGTTTCCAGCCCAAATCATAGATTATCCGCTACACCAATACACACACACACACACAAACCAGCCCACACTTCCCCAAAACCTTCTCCTGGGCCAAAACTCCCAATTTTTGGGGATTTTTTNACAGCTTCTCAGGGCAACCTGCGCCAGGGGCTCACCACCCTCACAGGGAAACATTTCTTCCGAATATTCAACCTAAATCTCCCCTCTTCCAGTTTGAAGCCATTCCTCCTCGTCCTATCACTCCATGCCCTAGTAGAAAGTCCCTCCCCAGCTCTTCTGGAGCCCCTTTAGGCACTGGAAGGGGCTCTGAGGTCTCCCTGGAGCCTTCTCTTCTCCAGGCTGACCCCCCCCAACTCTCCCAGCCTGTCCTCCCAGCAGAGGGGCTCCAGCCCTCGCAGCAGCTCCAGGGCCTCCTCTGGCCCCGCTCCAACAGCTCCGTGTCCTTCTGCTGTGGGGACTCCAGAGCTGGAGGTGGCACTCCAGGTGGGGTCTCCTCAGATCGGAGCAGAGGGGCAGAATCCCCCCCTCGCCCTGCTGGCCACACTTCTGACACAGCCCAGGATGCGGTTGGCCTTCTGGGCTGCGATCGCACATTGCCGGCTCATGTTGAGCTTCTCATCCATCAGCACCCCCAGGTCCTTCTCCTCAGGGCTGCTCTCCAGCCATTCCCCACCGATCCTGGATTTGTGCTTGGGATTGCCCTGACCCAGCTGTAGGACCTTGCACTTGGCCTTGTTGAACTTCATGAGGTTGGCACAGACCCACCTCTCCAGCCTGTCCGGGTCCCTCTTCAGTCCTTCCAAATTCCCTATCTCAGACTATAGGAGGATAATGAGGTTGAATTATCGAAGCTACTCAAATTTTCCAAGCTTACAGTGAACGCAGGGGGACGTTTTCTAAGCCATGAGCATCACCAAGTTAAAGAAGGAGAGAAAAGGGCAGGTTAAAAGCAGGGTTTGGAGCACGTCTGCTCAACCTGCTCTGGGCTGCGGGCTGCCGTAACCAAACACCCTCCTATAAAATCAACAAAGTCCTCAGAGGATCTCAAGGAAATCTATTGTTTCCTTTTTTAAAGTTTTAAAAAAAAACAAAAACGTGCCCAGGCTTTTCGGCTGCGGAAGAGGGGCCGGGTTTGAGCGAAGGAATAGAAGAGCTGATGAGTGCTGCATTATTCCAACAGCAAAAGGAGTTTGCAGACAACAGGGCTATAGGAGGTCACTGTATATATACATATACACACATCTATATATAAATACACATATACGTTGCTCCGAGGGTGCCTGCAGCTCCCAGGGATGCCGCTCACCGGCATCCGCAGAGCCAAATCCTGCTCCCACGGGGGTTCCCCAGCATATTGCTTTGCTGTACGATGGGGCGAGGGGATTTTTTAAGCAGGTGCTGCCCACATCTGGGGGGTTTGGCGGCTGTTTGTGCGGCAAGGGGAGCTGTTTTCCAAACAGAAACTCTAGAAGAACGACTGCAAATAAAGTAGACACTCAGAAAAAAAAATATCTGTCGTAACAGAGAGCTCGACTCGGGGGTTTTTCTTGGAGTCGGGAAGGTTTTGTTCCTTTTGGGTGCCTTTGGACACGGGGCCTCGCAGGATGGGGTATAAAGGTGCTCAGGCTTCTTAAAGAAATGCTGTCCCGTTCCACAGCTGGTCAAGGAATTAGTCTGAGGTTTAAGCTTAAATTTTCGTGTGAACACTCTGCCTGTTTCTGTGCAAGCATTTGCCTCCAGAGCCGCTCTCCCTCTCTATTATATCTTAACTTTCATTTTAAAGCCCTAATTAAAGCAGCTTTACAAAGCTGATGAAAACGTCTTTGACATCTTTCCCTGTTTTTCAACAAACCGAAAGTGGAAGTTTTCGAAGAAAACCCTCAAAGCCCTCAAAAAAAAAAAAATCCTTTTTCTTCTCTTCACTTTTTTTCCCCTGAAAACAGCATTTCCCCCAGGGAAAATCCCCTCTAGGGATTACCCCGGGACATAAATCATTTCCATAAGCAGGAGCAAGCAGAGCACCGGCTCGCTGGGGCTGGGGCAGGGGATGCAGCAGCTGTCCCCTTGCAGAGCATCCCTCCGACGCTGCTCCCCCCTCCTCTCACCAAAACCCCCACCCCGGGAGCATTTTGATCCCAAAAAAAAAGGATGAACCCGCTTGGGCATCCTTCTCTTCGTCGTAAAACCACGGGGAGGGGGATTTGCCAGGAAGGGAGCGAGAGCGGGGCAAAGGAGGAGGCTGAGGTTTGGCTGTGACCCCACGGATCCGTGGGGAAGGGCGTCTCGGTGTAAGAAGGATAAGAAAACGGCCAGAAAACCCGCGGGAGCCAAGACACAAGCGAAGGGCGTAGACTCCTGCCAGGGATCTCCAATCAGGCCCGGAGGAGGTTTGGCTGCCTGCCCTATAAACGCCGCGCCGGGAGGGTGGGAAGCCAGCGCGCCTCCGGGCAGGGCGAGGAAGAGGAGGATGAGTGCCGGGGTGCTCCCTGCAAGGAGGCAGAGAGCCCCCAGCAGCACCCCAGCGGAGATGAGCCGGAGCCCCACGACAGCCCAGCAGACCGTACCCGTCTCCTCCAGACCCCGGACGTCCTTCCTCATCCAAGACATCCTCTGGGATGGGGCAGAGCGGGGAGCGCGGCCGGAGAAGGGAAAGAGCGGAGGGTTCGGCCGCCCGGAGGACGGGGAGCCGGGGGCGGCCGCGGCGGAGGGCGGCGAGGGCAGCTTGGCCCCGGGGGCTGCCCCAGGGCACCCCCCCGGCAGCCCTCGTCTCCCAGGAGCATCCCCAGCCCAAGCCCGAGGGACACCCCACGAGGCGGACGCAGGTAAGGGGGCGGAAGGTGCTGGCCGGGGGATGGACCGGCAACGTCACCGCTTGGCTCAAGCGAGGGGCAGGAGCCAGACCCGGCTGCCTCGAGCACCCCAGAGCCCGATAACCCGCGCTCTAAATACCGGCGAGTATCTGCGCTCCGGCGGTGGGAAAGTAAGAGAAATCGCGCCTGCGTGCAAACCTTCCGCCGGGCGCTTCAAATAACTCAAAGGACTGAATCTGCCTAAAATACCATTTAAAAAAAAAAATTAAAAAAAAATCCCAGTTGATGCATTTCTGCGATACGGTGGGAAATAAAGTTCCCTTTTAACACAGGAGGTCCCCGGCAAAGGCAGCTCAGGGCCGATGGCTCAGAGAGGCAGTTTGTACCCATCCTGCACGTGGCCCTCAGCGCGGCGGTGCCACCGCAGCCGAGCTCCGCCGTGCCTCTGTTCCTGGGATGTTTTGAAAGTCCCCATGTTGAATTTGTGCTGCTTGCAGCGGGGCTGAGCTTTCCTGCCTGCTCAGCCCCCGTTTCCCCGTGTGCTCCTGCCTCTACACCCCCTGATTGAATAATAACGGTCCCGCTCCTCCGGCCGCAGCATCCCGTTCTAGCGCCCGATTGCCGAATCCATTGCAGGCGGTGATGTTTCACCGCAGGAGCGGCACACCGAAAATCGCACTCAGAAGCAAATGTTTTCGGCCGATGGCTCTCTCGTTGCGGCGGCAGGAGCACAGCCGGGGCTGCGGGAGGGCACTGGGCCTTTCCTCGCCCAGACAGCGCTGGGCCGAGTCGAAATAGCCAAAAAAAGCGATTGCGAACTCTCTAGCGACCGGCCGGTGCGTGCTAAGAGAGCCTTTGCCAGGGGAAATTTGGCTTTACGTTTCCATTCTATTAAGAGAAGTTTCTACGTAAAAGCAAGTCCAGAAAGAGCCACCAGGCTGATTATTACAAAAATCATTAAAAGCCGTACGAAATCTCCCAGAAAGCGGCTCGTGTACATCAGCGCAGCCCCGGGGATTTCAGTGGGACACCCACGATTTACACAAGCTGGGAATTAAGCCCGTTGTTTCTATCTTGAGCGTTATGGCCGCATCTTAAGAAAATATACTAAGAAATGACTAAAGGAAAAAAAAAAATTGGCTTATTTCCATCCCAAGCTGGGTAACGCACAAAAAGGAACTAACTGCATAAATAAATCGACTTAAGGAGTTTTAATAGTTATAGCTGACCCTTCCTAGGGGAGCTCAGCGCCTCTCCGGGTCGCGGCCACGAGAAATAAGTCGGAGGCAAACACTTGAGGTGCTGCTTCGGAGCTGCGACCTGAGGCCGGGTCTGCAGTCACGTCTGTGAAGCCAGGCCCGAAGGTTTCCAAAAATCCGCTCCCAAATTTCTTGCCGTTGGCTTGGGGTCGCGAAAGAGAAAAGGGAGGAATTTATTTAACTACGGTCCGCTTTAAGCTGCGCTGATTTCCCACTGCTGAGGTCCCCTCTGCAGCTTGAGGAGAAACAATTCGTTTTCTTTGGGGGATCAAGATTTTCCCACAGGCGCCGCAGAGAGGAGGTTTCGAAGAAGTGCCCGAGAGTACGAGTTCTGCAACAAAAAGCTCAAGAGCCGTCGATGCCATAATGTACTTAACAACAGTACCTTGAGGTTTTAGGCAGAAGTCCACCAGCATCGCAAAATATTATATATATGTATTATTTATATGTATTTTTATATATATATGTACTATTTTAGTATATGTACATATATATATGTACTATTTTAGTCCCTTGAATGTATGTTCCTATTGAATGCACGCTTATATGAGTTAAGAAAGTGTGATTTAGGAAGAAAAAACTCCCTTATATGACTTCAAGACAGTGTTCTCTCCATTAAATGAAAATATTTCCACGGTAATATGAATATTTTGCTGTCCGGAAGGGAAAAAACAAGCGATTCGGGCAATTTCCAAGCGGGTAATCCTCAGCTCTTTCCTCCCGCAGATGCCCCGGCGGAGACCTACGTGTCGGAGCGCGGACCCCCCCTGCCCCCCCTGCCCATCGCCCAGCGTCCCCCCAAGCAGGCGAAGCGCTCCCGGGCGGCGTTTTCCCACACCCAAGTCATCGAACTGGAGCGGAAATTCAGCCACCAAAAATACCTGTCGGCCCCGGAGCGAGCCCACCTGGCCAAAAACCTGCAGCTCACCGAGACCCAGGTGAAAATCTGGTTCCAGAACAGGAGGTACAAAACCAAGAGGAAACAGGTCGCCTCCGAAATCAGCAGACTGGACACCCGTCTGGGCGGGCAGAAAGCGGCCGAGCTCCCCGCGGCATCGCTGCTGGCGCTGCAGGGCGGCTGGCAGTACCTGCCGTGCCTCTACTACTTGAACGGCTGGAGTCCCTCCTGGTGGTAACGGCTTTTTTTAAGCCAAAAGCACCCTTTTCTCTTCATTTTACGATATTTTTAATCCCGCGGCGCCCTTTCTAGTGCTAATCAGGGGAGGGAGACCCCATCCGCAGTGATGCTCAGCATCTTCTGGATGCTGCGCGAGTCTCCCTCATCACTAACAGTAAAAAAAAACCAAAAAACCCCTAAAAAAAGCCCCAAAAAGCTGAAGATTTTAAAAGCATGTAATCAGCGTGCTTGACAGCACCACCCTGGGGTTGATTTGCAGCTGTAAAATATCGCAGGTTCTTTTCGGGGCAGAAAGGGCCGGGCCAGCCCTGGCGGCAGCGGTCGCCCCTCTCTGCCCCTCCTCAATCGCTTGTGCCCCCCCCGAAGCCTTTGGCCCTTCGCTGAGCTCAAGCCGGCAAAAAGCTGGTGCTGAAATGGCCCCAGCTCGGCCGCTCGGGCCACCGGCTGTCATAGCATCTAAAAATTAGGCTTAAAAGAAAAAAAAAGGCAAAAAAAAGCATTTCTGCCATTGGTACCATAAATATTAATGGTCCCAAAGGGGACTTAGAGCCCCCCCGAGACTTCTGCGTGCCGTCGGGCAGCACCGCAGCCTCCACCCAGGGTGACGCGTGTGGCTTTTGGGGAGAATTAAACCCCTTTCTGCCATCAGTGACAACAACCTGAAGCGCCCGACGGCCACAGAGCTGCAGCCGGGGACCCCGGTTTGCCGGGAGGTGAGGGCGGGCGGCCGCCGCGGAGCTGGTGCCATCCTCCCCCCCCCAAAAAAACCCCTTCCCTCTGCCCTTCCATGGCCGAGATGCCAACCGCCGCCGCCGGTGCCTTAACAGCCTCGAGAAGCCAAACCCGAAAGCGTCGGGAACGCGGACAATAGCGCAATGACAGATGAGTTTTGCATATCCGGGTGTTGGGGCGGTTTGAACGTTCCCATATAAGCTGTTTAAAATAGCAGCGGCTCGGCGAGTTCAACGCTCCCGTTGGCTTCCAAAGCGGCGAACTCCCCGCTGGCGCGTGGAATCAGCCCAATTCCCAGCGCCGAGGCAGCGGGGCAGCGGGAGGACGGCAGCTTTGCAAGTGATATTTTAGTGAGACGACAGCTATTTGCACTAGCAGAGTAGCAAAGATTTATTTTTATTTTTTTTTTCCTAACTAATCATACTTTAGACGTCACTGAGTCCCCGGGAGAAAGTGTAGAAATAAATGAGATTTCCAAGAGAGGAAAACTGCTTTTTCTCAGGTAGTGTAAAGCAGCATCGCTCTGCTGGAACAAATGTAATGTTCTGAAACAAGAATACATGGAGGTTTCTCCCCTGTGAACCTCCAGAAATGTTCCTACAGCGCCTGTTTTTTCCAAAAGGGAATTAAAAAATCAGAGTTGTCCCATTCCCGCTGCAGCAGGGAAATACCGACAATTAAATAATGTGAAGAAACTGCTTAGATCCGTCCCTTTTAATAAGATTATTCGGAAACCGATCTTTTGCCCTGCCGATCCTCCCAGCTCTCGCAAAGCTCAGGCGCAGCCACGGCAGAGACGGAGCTGCGGGGGTGGGGGGGGGGGACGGGGATGAGCTAAAACTCGGGGGAAGGGAGGGCAGGGAGAGGAGAACAGGCGAACTGACCCCCCCCCCTTTGTGGCAGCTACTCCGTTCCTATTGCTATCAAAGCTGTTTTGCCCAGTTTGGAGGACAACCGGTTGCTTTCTAATTGTTTGAAAGTAACCCCTAATATCTCGAGATAAGGGGTTTTTTTTTTTCCTTCCAGCTCCCGCTCGCAGCCGCTGCGTGCCCCCCCCCCGCCTGTTCTCTGGCAGCCGGGGCCAGAAGGCCATCGCTCCTCCGCTGTTGCGATGTGTTTCCAACCCGCTTTGCGCTTTGCTTAGCCGCTGCTTGGAACGACGACAAATAAAATCGATAACGAAAGCCCTTATGGCCTCGAAGCCAAGCCCCCGCGGGGCGCGCATCCTCCGGGGCCGAAAACCCCATGGGCTCCCCCAGCCCCTCGGGGTGCTGCTTAAATCAATGCAGGGACACTATATTTGCACTAAATACACTGGGTTAGCAGCTCTGACCCCCCCGGGGCTGCCCCCGAATAGGGATGACGGTGTGTCCTCTGCCCAGACGGCGGCAGAGCAGCAGGGACGGGCACGTTATGCTGGGAAGGACTGAATTGGGCTGGGAAAAGTGGATATAAACTGAACTTCTCGGCCGCTTCTTTGGGGAAATGTTTGTGTCGTAGTGACTTCTTTTTTTTCCCCCGCTCATGGTTTACAACCAGTAAAATACCTTTGTTGCTTCGACACCCAACAGCTCATACGTAACTTTGCCGGTTTAAAGCAAGTCCAGTGCAAATAGTGGCTATTTTTGTACATATTTTTTGATACTGTTTTATCTGGTGTGCATTGTCCTTTGGAATAAAGAGCGCAGAGTCTTTATTAAAAAACAAACTGCCTCTGTGGGTTGTTTTTTTTTGCTCTGGGTTTGGCTTCTCTTTCAATCCCCGTTTCTGCCACAGAACGGCCACAGCTCTCCCACCAGCACTGCTTCTCACGTCAGCGTGTCCCACATCGACGACTGCTGCAGACGCAGCGCCCGGGTGAGTTCTGTGCAATGGGCTCTCACAAGCACCAGCTCACCGAGTTTTGCAGGTGGTAAATCACCGTTCGTCACTATTTCCTGGGGCTCAGCACCAAATGCCGCTCCATCACTCATCCAGCCACGTACAGAGTACCACTGAGCATCCCCTAATCCCGTTTACTGTCCGTTGGGCACGAAACAGGTGACTTTCCCCAAAAGCAAGAGCTTATAGAGAGGTATACTTTCTTTATCACCCCCAAATCACCCAGAAATCCCACAATTTAAGCACAATCCCAGTGGCCACTGGAGTTTTGCGCTACAAGCACTGGTCCCAGTTTCTATTTCTGCCCCTGCCTTCCAGTCCTGCAGCCCCATCAGCGTGACCAGGGGCAGCGTTGGGCTCTGTAGGACCGTGAGAAGAAGAATTCATGCCGGGAGCTGTCGGCGTGAAGGTTTCCCCCTCGCACAGAGGGGGAGAGGGACCGACCTTGGGTCCCAGCCTGCCCCCGCGCACACTCCCTCGCCTCTGCTCTTGGCAGCAGAGACTTTTCCCGAACAGAAAACGAGCAGAAATACCACTACCCTCAGCTTAATTTTGTATTTCAGTAGCTTTAAAATTAAAAAATAAAAAGCCAAAGCCGGCAACACGCTGGCGAAAGGAGATCTCGGGGGAGCTCCTCTTGCCTTAGGAGGGTGGTGCTGGGTCCTCACCAGCCAAATCCTGAGGCAGACGCGGCTCCCGGGCTCCGCCGCCTTCGCCCAGCGATGCCGTGGAAGGCAACAACAGCTCCCGTAGGTGGGTGACCCTTTGTCACAGGCCATGACAAGTGGCGGTCCCTGCAGCCAGGGCTGGAGGTCGGGTCTCCTCCCCCTGCACTAATCCTGCCCGCGGCACAGTCCTGCTCGGACCTGCCTTGCTCCGAACCCGGAGCAAAAGGCCATTGTGCTGCAAGGCAGGCACAGGAAAGCGTATTTGGGCTTTTTTGGTTGTTGTTGCAACATGTGCATCTGCCAAAGCAGGTTGTGGGTCTGAGCCGAGGGAGGGATGCAGGCAGGGATGCAGGCAGCAGCCCTGCAGGGATGCAGGCAGCAGCTCCGCAGGGATGCGGGCAACAGCTCCGCAGGGATGCAGGCAGCGATGCAGGCAGCAGCTCCGCAGGGATGCAGGCAGCAGCTCTGCAGGCGGCAGGCAGGGATGCAGGCAGCAGCTCTGCAGGGATGCAGGCGGCAGGCAGGGATGCAGGCAGCAGCTCTGCAGGCATGCAGGCAGCAGCTCCGCAGGGATGCAGGCAGCAGCTCCAGCTCCTTCTCAGCCTCTGCCCCGGAGAACCACCCCGGCTGACTCAGCCCTGCCCTCCCTCCTCTCCTTCCCGACCCTCTCCTCTGCAACCCCCAAGGGATTTCTTTATGGACAGAAGATAGACTTCCACTTGGGTTTTTCTTCTTCTTTTTTTTTTTTTTCCAAGGACAAAGCACGAAGACAAAAAAAAAGGGCTGTACCGTTTGGATAACCAAATCACCCGAGAGCGTCAAAGCATTAATCACAACAAGGGGAACGACATGGCAGGCTTTCCCGGTGACAAATATCCCCTTGATTAATACAGAAAAGAAAAATCCCACCCTAACTACGGAGATGTGGGGTTTTAATCATCCTTAACGAAGCAGAACTCCTGTTTGTACGCAACTAGAAACAGAAAGCATCATTTAATGTCTGTCAATTAGTGTCACGCTCCGCCGCGAACATATCCATCAAGATTAAATAGTGTCTACTGCTGACATAACATTTACACTTGTTTGTGCCAAATCATTTATTTAAAGCTAAAAAAAAAAAAAAAAAAAAGGGAAAAAAGAAAAAAGGCTGCCTTTGGATAATGTAACTGTTGACTAACATTTGCATGCAATAAACCACATAGTTGGCGAGGACTCGCAGGACGGGAGCCAAGAAAAATCTTCAGCTTGACCCACACAACATTTGCAAAGCAGAGCAGTGGGAACAAGTTCGCTACAGGGATGGAAAATGCAAGGACACCCGAAGTGCCGGGCTGTATCGGACTGGTGGTGTCCCCCCACCCCTCCCCAGTTTTGGTACCCGGTTATTACAAAGATGCTTTGCAGGGAGGTGCGGGGAACGTCCAGCTGTGAGCACTGGGATGCGTCTTTCGGGATGTGCGGATGCTCCCCGGGGAGAGAGAGCAGCCAAGCCGTGAAGCGTGAGGCTCTTAAAACCCCTGGAGGCTTTTCGATATTTCCTATTCTTATTGAGGACGCTCTTGTCATCTGCAGGAGCACTTCACCTCTCTCTAACCCAGCTGGCGCGTTGCCCCGGTGGCACGGCCGTCCCGCAGCCCGGCCCGAGGCGCTGCCTCCCCCCCGAGCCACCCCGGCGGCGGCGATGCCCAAGGTGGGGGGGGTCAGGGAAGCATGGGAGAAGCCGAGTGGCACAGTCACCCAGGCAAATTTTCACCGCGATGGCCAGCTGATGGGGAAAGAAAAGGAAAAACAAGGAGGGGGGGAAGGAAAAAAAAAAAAAAGAAACAACTTCTTAACTTTTTTGGGGATGTGGCAAAACGCAGCTTTGCAGATTGGCGTTCCCATGGGAAAGTGCTTCGCTGCCTCTCACAAAAATCCGATCCAAGGCGCATTCCTCCTCTTTCTGCTGTTATGGTCTGGGCACCATTTATTAAGAACAGCCGAAGGCGGAGAGAAATCCGCAGCGAACAGCCCTGGAAGTGCTTTGCAGAGCCGCCTGCCTGCCGTAATTTACGGCGGCCCACTTGCAGAAGGGAAAGTCGAGAGATAAGACAAGTATTTTTACAGGAAAAGGAGTTAAGAGCGAAGTATATATGGGTGGTTTTTGGGTTGAAACGCTCCGGTCTTGGAAGAAAAAGGAAACGGGGCAAAGAAAAAGGCTTTTGGAGTCAGGTACGGGGCGGCTGAGCAGACGGACTCAGGCTCGTTGCTTTGTCCCCCAGCCCAAAATAGGAAAGGTGGGGGGCAAAGAGGGGCACGATGTCTGTCACCGGTGGTCACCTCACCATGGACCCCCCCCAGCAATGCCCTTCCTGGGGGAAAAGAGGCGAGAGGCACCGAAGGGACCTGCAGCGTGTGGGCTCTGCACGGGGGAGTTGGCCTTTCCCTCCGCTCGGAGCGCTGGCGGGGACGGCAAGGACGTAAGGGAGGCTCCAGTGGGACATTCCCACCGGCCGGTGCCGAAGCACGGCGGGATCGCGGCAGAGCCCGCGGGGGAGGATGCTCACAGCGCTGGAGCTGTTGGTTTTGCCCAATTCTGTTCTCACTTAGGGCTTTTTCCAGCACGAGGGGTTGGGTTTCCAAGAGATATCAGCCATGCACGATCCTCCCACCTCTTCTTTCCAGCTAGAGCCTTTTGGGGCATCCAGATTGCCAGAAAAGAAGGGCTTTTTCAGGCTCAAGGTGGTATAATCTCGGAGCACAAATAGTCACCCCTTGGTTGGGCACAGCCCTGGCGAGCCCCGGCTGCCCAGCCTGAGCCTCCCGGGAGATACAGGCTGCATCCCCAGCAGCGTGGCCAGCAGGGCGAGGGGGGGATTGTGCCCCTCTGCTGTGCTCTGCTCTGGGGAGACCCCCCTGCAGTGCTGCCTCCAGCTCGGGGGGTCCCCACAGCAGAAGGACACGGAGCTGTTGGAGCGGNGGTGAGCCCCTGGCGCAGGTTGCCCCGAGAAGCTGTGGCTGCCCCATCCCTGGAGGTGTTCAAGGCCAGGTTGGACGGGGCTTGGAGCAACCTGGGCTGGTGGGAGGTGTCCCTGCCCAGGGCAGGGGGTGGCACTGGATGGTCTTCAAGGTCCCTTCCAACCCAAACCATTCTATGATTCTATGATATTCTCAGCTTTTAATACAGAGTTTCCAACGCAATGTGATTTTACACTCTCCGTGTCTAATGGAGTGCATTGCCCCAGGCTGGATG
Source organism: Anarhynchus alexandrinus (assembly GCA_008711295.1). Lineage (NCBI taxonomy): Eukaryota > Metazoa > Chordata > Aves > Charadriiformes > Charadriidae > Anarhynchus > Anarhynchus alexandrinus. The sequence continues at coordinate 2,031,752 of VUYV01000083.1, read as the reverse complement.
AGGGCTCTCAGCAGTGACAGTGCCGAGGAGCAGAGAGGGACCCCATCCTGAAGAGCCCGTATTACCGAGAGGAGGGAAGAGCAGGGATGTTGGCTATTGGGCAGAGCCTCCCGCGGTACTTTTCCACCGGCCGGCGAATCGCCCAGCCCAGGCGGCACAGCGGGGTCCTGCTCACGCCGTGCCGGAAAGCAAAGGGATTAGCACAAGTCTCTCTGCAAACAGAGCTTGGGTGGGGGCACCCGGGGCTCCTCGCCACTCCCCTGAGAATAAATGGCTGGGTTAACCGGGAAAATGCACCGGCCGAGCTCTAGCGAAGCAATTATTCATTTGGAGCCACTTTCTCATGGGGGATGGCAGCGCCCGGGCTTCTGGGCTGGAGATTTGCAGGATTTACACAGGACAGAGTAACTCTGGGGTACACCCACAATAACTTCCTCCACAGAAGGATGTCCAAAAGCTTTGCAAACATCATCCCAACGGCTGCGCCACTCGGTCGGAGCCAGGGCGAAGCTCCCACAGGGTTGGGGCTGTCGGGGCAGAGAGAAGCCCAGAGGCTGCAGCAAATGCCAGATGTTCCCCTCCAACATGTGCAGATGTTTCCCTCCTCCCAGCCAGGTCCGAAGCAAGCAGAACATGGGCTCCTGTTGTACCAATTAGATAATATTAATCCTTTTTTCTAGACTCTGAGCGCTGTGGCGGCCGGGAGCTCTGCCAGCGTCTATCGGATTTGTTTGCTGCTAGGTATCGTCACGTACGAGGCGGGGGGGACGCGCATTGCTCAGCTCCCAGGCAAGTTTCCATGATGAAACCAAGTTTTTCCCCAATACCAGTGTTTTAGTCTGGCTATCCATGCTGTTCCCCAGAGAGTAGCTACCTGCATCAACTATGCCCCTCAGAATGGAGCTTCCACATTACAGGCCTTATCCTTTTTCCCTTTAAAAAAGGGGGAACAGAGAAAAACCTACAAGTCAGCACCAATTCTGCACTGCTCCTGCGTCCCCAGGATGCCCCGAGCATCCATATAAAACCACCATGGGAACTTAGTCCCAGCGCCCCAGAAACATGATATATTTGACGACACGAGCACGAAAAGGTACCAAATCCAGAATGATTCGGGTCATTTCCCATCTCAATTCAAGTGCCAGCCTATTTGAACGAGGAGACAGTGATGGTCACCACTAAAGTCAGCAGAAAACTTCCCAGATCCAGGACCGCACCGCAAAGCCACAGCCTTGACCCCATCAGCACAGGTAATGTGGAAACATCAGGGGGGGTTGCTGCCAACTAGTAGGCAAACAGAGAATTTTAAGGCAAAAATCCTGGAGCGGGACCCGGGGAACCTTTGAGGAGGCTTTGCAAGATCCAACTCAACGCAAGGCAGCCCCATGCCCGGGCACCAGACAGCAAGCAAAGTGCCAGGCCATCGTCTGCTCCAGGGTCTGGAGCTCTCAGGCTCCAGAAGAGGGACCAAGGAACGATTTTTATTTGCGACATCCAGACCTACTTAATTTTCACCCTGATTTTGTGATCAGCAAGGGACAGGGACACCCTTTGCCCGCCGCAGCTTTCACCCAGGTCTCCCCAGCACCAACAGCCCCCGGGCATTCAACATCTCTGTTGGTGTCATGGACAGCGGGATTAAGTGCACCCTCAGCAAGTTTGCTGATGACACCAAGCTGTGTGGTGAGGTAGACACGCTGGAGGGGAGGGATGCCATCCAGAGGGACCCGGACAGGCTGGAGAGGTGGGTCCATCCCAACCTCATGCAGTTCAACAAGGCCAAGTGCAAGGTCTAACAGCTGGGTTGGGGCAATCCCAAGCACAAATCCAGACTGGGTGGAGAATGGCTGGAGAGCAGCCCTGAGGAGAAGGACCTGGGGGTGCTGATGGACAAGAAGCTCAACATGAGACAGCAATGTGCGATCGCAGCCCAGAAGGCCAACCGTGTCCTGGGCTGCATCCCCAGCAGTGTGGCCAGCAGGGCGAGGGGGCGATTCTGCCCCTCTGCTGCGCTCTGCTCTGGGTAGACCCCACCTGGAGTACTGTGTCAGCTCGGGGGCCACCAACATAGGAAAGACATGGATCTGTTGGAGCAGGTCCGGAGGGGACCACAAAAATGCTCTGAGGGCTGGAGCCCCTCTGCTGGGAGGACAGGCTGGGAGAGTTGGGGGGGCTCAGCCTGGAGAAGAGAAGGCTCCAGGGAGACCTCCGAGCCCCTTCCAGTGCCTAAAGGGGCTCCAGGAGAGCTGGGGAGGGACTTTTTACAAGGGCACATAAGTGATAGGATGAGGGGGAATGGTTTTAAACTGGAAGAGGAGAGATTTAGATGAGATATTAGGAAAAAAATGTTCACTGTGAGGGCGGTGAGCCCCTGGCGCAGGTTGCCCAGAGAAGCTGTGGCTGCCCCATCCCTGGAGGTGTTCAAGGCCAGGTTGGACGGGGCTTGGAGCAACCTGGGCTGGTGGGAGGTGTCCCTGCCCAGGGCAGGGGGGGTTGGAAGTGGTCTTTAAGGTCCCTTCCAACCCAAACCACTCTGTGATTATTTAGCAAATGACCAATATTTCGCCCCTCCTTGCCAAGCGGCTTCTCGCTGGGTGTCGATGGCACACCAACCCTCCTCATCCTCTATTGACGCCGGTGAAAGGAGGAATTACCGCAGTATTTATCTACCACACTCTCTGTCACCAGGAGACTGTTCATCTCCTTCGCAAAGCAGCCCCGGGCGCACCGATCACCGCACGCTTCTCATACCACTTGCTAAAAACATTGCGGGGGGCAAAGCTTTAAAGCAAATAAAATCAAAGAATATTTTTAAATGAAGGTGATGAACGTACTTGGTGGGTTTAATTGATGAGTGGTGGTGTCTGGGCTGTGCTGGCTGTTCCAGACCTGCAGCTCTGAGCAGTTTTTGGAGGGTTCAGTTTCCTCCAGGCAATGACGGGCAGATTTTTGCCGTGCAAATCGTAGCAGGTGAAAAAGAAAACAGGGGGAAAGCCTGGCTTTCCTCCTCCCCAAAAAAAGACTAATATTGGGGCCTCTGTGCCAGCAGGGCAGGCGGCAAGTCAGGCAAAGGAGGATGCTGCACTGGGGATGTATGCTGTGGGTACAGGACCTGCATAACGCCAGGACCAAAAGTCTCCTGGCCCAAAATTGGCATTATTTAGGACTGGAATGACATCCACCTCCTCCACAGCCACACCGCAATGCTCCACACCAGATTTACACCTGCAGAGCCCGGCGGAAAACACTTACCTGTTCTACAAACAGGTCCCTTGTCTTTTAAAAGGAATTAAATCTCGTGGATAAATACCAATGTTTTTATTCCCTTTGTGGACAATTGTGGCAGAATAAGATAGCGGGTTAAGGTGTGGCCGGAAAACCTTTCCCTCCTTGGGCTGCATCCTGTCATCCAAGGTAAACACGCAGCTTAATGAAATTTCAAGAGGGAAAAGGTGAGATGTTTGCCTTTATGTTCATTACCCTTTAAAGCAGAAACAATATTTGAAGAGAAACAAAGAATCGGGCAAGCCAGATAATAATCATATGCGGTGAACAAACACAGCCTAGATCCTGGATTAATCAAATGACTTGAATAAAAACCCAAACGCCGGGGCTCTGGCGGCGCAGGGGACAGCACCCGTGTCCCGTGGGGCACGTAGCTCTGGCACCCCCCACCGTCCCGATGTCTCTGCCAGAAGGTCTCCCCCCAGATGGCATCCCCAGACACTGTCCGGGGGCTGTGGCCACTGCCATCACCGCCATCCACTTGTCCCAGGGAGCACTCGTCCCCCAGCATGGTCCCCCAGCATGGTCCCCCAGCATCCCACCGCACTCACAACTGATGCTCGGGGTGCATCTTTACCCCTCCAGCAAAGCCCTCAGCTGCTGCTTCTCCTTTCACCCACGCATGTTTCGAGATACTACAGTTGCTATTTAATTTTTTTCCCTTCTTCTTCTTGCCTTGTATACTTATAGACACACACGCCCCTGGAAAAACACCCATTGGGAAGTTTATAAAACACGGACTGCCCAGTAGAAGGGAATTTATTTGTCGGTGCCAACCCAAGACTTCAAGATACCAACGAGTGGTGGACACAGCAAAGCGAACACCCGCGGCCCTACGGCCCTTCGCTGCAGGAAATCTTGCAAGTTTAAGGAGTTGCTACGGTCTACCAGATAAATAAAACACGTTACAAAAAAAAAAACAAACCTCAAAAGATGTTTACACAATAATCTGTACTGGTTCCAAAGAAACCATTAGTGTCGATTCGAAAATCAGACGCGTTCCCAGGGCAAAGCGCCACCCAACACCGAGGGGGACGGGGACATCGGTGTGTCACAGCTCTTGGCAAGTGCCACATGCCCACGGGTGGCACCTCCAGCAGCTCATTCCCCCTCCCGGGGAGCCGTCCCAAAAGTTTGGAGGCGATGGAGGAGCCGGGGCGATGCCCTTGGGCTTTGCTTGCTCCGCCGCTTCTCGGTACCCACGTGCCCCACGGACGTGTCCCGTCCTGCTCGGCTCCAGGAATTCCCCTTTTCCACTTAACGGCCGTGAACAAGCCGGGCAGATGCCGGAGGTTTAAAGCAGAAAGCGGGGAGAAGAGATAACCATCGACGTGATGTTTTGCAGAGGTCCTTCAGCCTTTCTAGTAATCTCAGCCACCTCCAACCAGGGAAAAACCATCCCCTTCTCCAGCCCGCAGCCTTTTCCTGCTGGGAGAACTGGGGCTCAACTCCGGCGTTCCCAGTTCTGCAGCCACCCCACACCTTCCTAACCAACAATACCTCTTTATTTCCCCCTCCAAAACCGGCCGTATTCTCCATTATTGTTTGCAGCACCAGTAGGACGCAGCACAACACACGCGTTTAATAAAGTCAGACAACTTTTAGGCAAAGCAAAACCAGAGAAAACATAAGAAAGGTTGAAATTACTCACTGGGCAAACAGAGGCAGAGCGGCCTGAAGTCCGGGGGGGGCGAAGGGCTGCAGCCACGTGTCCCTCTCAAGCGGGCGAGGATAGCTTCTCCCAGGGCGTCTCGCAAAGGCACAGAGTCTCTTTCCGTAGGTTTGCGGTTTTCCTGCATTTCTCCTTTATTTCAGTAGACTTAAGTCAGAGCTTTGACAGCCTTGAGGAATTCAGGGGTAAAAATCCCTTGGTGCCCCCGGGTCTGACGGGGAAGACCTGGATGGGCAGGAATAGGCGTCATCAGCAATTTAGCTGTAAGTTTAATCGCAGAATTTGCGTCCCCCGTAACCACACATCAGCCCAGCACAAAAATTCCCGCCCGTGCAGACACATATTAGGGGCATATCTCACTTCTTGGGGAATTACCGGGAATAAGATGGAGCTGAATGGTGACTAAGGTGAAGAGAAATGCAGGGGTCCCCACCGGCCTTCGTACAAAACCAGTATTTAGCGTTTAAGAGGTGTGCGCGAAGCGTGTGACACACCTCACCTTTCAGGGCTACGCACGTGTTTACTACACAAGGGGAAAGGGGGTTAAATATTGACTCTACAACACAAACGGAAATAGAAACCCGTCAAAAACATTTTGCCGAGCATAAATAGCACCTTATCTTTTGATCTTGTCTCCTACGCCCATCATCAGGCAGGCGAGGCCGCCGGCGCTCCACCCCCCCACCACCGATGCACCGTGGAGCCTTCTTGATTTTTCACTGACAGTAAAAAAAAAATAATAAAGAAAACCAAAGCAAACCACAACAAGGAAAAGAAAAAGGGCAGAACAGACGAGAAAAGGAAAGTCCTTTTCCTTTGGGGTGGACCGAGCAGTGGCATCTTGCTGCCGCTGCTTCCCCTTGCAGCCAGCCTCGACCCCCCAGGCGGGTGTTTGCTGCTAAATCCGGGAATTACCGTCATTATTCCCAGCTGAGCTGCCCTTTGCCAGCCCGGCAGGGGCTGGGGCAGAACCGCTGGCTGGCTGCATCCCAACAGAGGGTCAGCTTTAGGATTTTAGGCACATCTCTTAACTGCCGGACCGGGAACACGCCAAAATCAGTTCCTCCCATCTCATTGGCAGGTGCATACCTGGAGGGTCAGCATCTGTTCCAAACCTGTGGTTTTCTAAACAAAACTGAAAGGAAACAAATTGTGCTCTATCCCCTTGTTGAAATTACATGAGACTGCTCCCAAAATGATCCTTCAGAGGCAGCTCCAGGTGTTTAAGGCTGGAGATTTACACCGAGGAGCTCCAGAGTCTTCTTTTTAAATCGGAGATGCGCAGTGCTCGGTACCCTGAAATGGTATTTTAAGACAACCTGGTTTTCATGTCAGGTTCAGAACAAGGAGCAGGAGGTTCTGCCAGGTTCACTAGAGGTGAAAAGGAGCTGCAAAACCACCACAGTGATGCTGCTCTGTTTGTGGAGCCCCCAAACTCCCACAGCAGCAGCCAAGGTGACAAATGACACAGTTAATTTACCGTTNTGGAAGGGACGTTGAAGACCATCCAGTGCCACCCCCTGCCCTGGGCAGGGACACCTCCCACCAGCCCAGGTTGCTCCAAGCCCCGTCCAACCTGGCCTTGAACACCTCCAGGGATGGGGCAGCCACAGCTTCTCGGGGCAACCTGCGCCAGGGGCTCACCGCCCTCATAATTAAAAATTTCTTCCTAAGATCTCACCTAAATCTCCCCTCTTTCAGTGTCAAACCATTCACCCTCGTCCCATCGCTCCCCTCCCTGATCACGAGTCCCTCCCCAGCTCTCCTGGAGCCCCTTTAGGCACTGGAAGGGGCTCTGAGGTCTCCCCGGAGCCTTCTCTTCTCCAGGCTGAACCCCCCCAACTCTCCCAGCCTGTCCTCCCAGCAGAGGAGCTCCAGCCCTCGCAGCATCTCCGGGGCCTCCTCTGGCCCCGCTCCAACAGCTCCGTGTCCTCCTGCTGTGGGGACCCCCCGAGCTGGAGGCAGCTCTGCAGGGGGGTCTCCCCAGAGCAGAGGGGCACAATCCCCCCCTCTCCCTGCTGGCCACGCTGCTGGGGATGCAGCCCGGGATGCCGGGGGCTCGCTGGGCTACGAGCGCACATTGCCGGCTCATGGTGAGCTTAAAATTGAAACGTTTTGGTTAAGCCTCATGCTTTTCCTTTAAAGCCCACCTTGCCCAAGCTCCTGGGATCTCATTCGCCCTGGGGACAGCTTGGTCACAGGCTCTGGGGCAGCTCAGCAGCTCCCATCCACCCCATCCACCCAGCATTCCCCCCCCCAGCACCAGTGCCGTACAGAAGCCGTACCAATGAACCTGTCCTTTCCTTTTTATTCAAGGGGAAGGTAAGATCTAATGCACCTTAATATATTCTGGGGCTTTTTTTCCCCCTTCCAATTAGGCAGCAAATATTATCGAAACCTCAAGCAAACAAGCAGCTCCCCCAGGACCTTCACCCCACGCACGTTCTGCTGAGGCGGGGAGAAGAAATCCCCAATTTGGGATTCTGCTTTGCTGCTGAAGAAGCCCCAGTTTGCGGCTTTGCTCTGCGGATCTCAGAAGCCAATTCATGGCCAAGAGGAACAAGTTTCAAAACTCTTCAGCGGCTCCTAGAGGAGTGCGAGCCCGCGATACAGATGTGGGCTCCCCGCCAGGCTGCGAAACCCCTCCCAGAAGTATTTTATCCCTCCGGTGTGATGACGAAGGGCTCTATCTGACTCAGCTGGCGGGGTGCTGAGCCTGCCAAGTGCTCAGGCGACACTAGAAGGCACCATTCCTCCAGAGATGAGCCCGGCCGGCGGCCACCAAGCAGAGCCAGACCCGCTCCTGCTGCCGCCCAGCCTCAGCTGGAGCTCCGTGCCCCACGCACGCAGCTAAGGAAAGCCACAACCAGGAGCCTAAAAGGACAAAAATCAGAATATTTTTATTTTCCTTTGAGCTCCAGTGATACAACTGTAGCAGCATTTCACAAACGAACTCCTGCATTGTTAAATATACATTTAAGGAAACACATTAAATTCCAAGGCAGGCAAAAAAAAAAAATTAAAAAAAAAATTAAGAACTGCAGACAAAGTTACTCATCCTCCCCCTTAAATAATATGTGCGTTTGTTGCAGACAAAGCAGCAGTACACGTTTCACATACCAGGTTAAAATAAAACTTCAGACTCGCGGCAAAACTTTCAAATGCAAAACTTAGAAGAGATGAGGAGCGACGGCTTTGGTGAAGGGGCTTTCACCCAGGATCCAGCACTGCCTACAGCTCGGAACACTTTAAACATGACACCTCTCCAGTTATAGACCCACTGGGCACGTCCCCAGCTGCGGAATGGGATGCCTGGTTTTATCGGCTACCCGGGGTAAAGAGCTCTACAACCACCCAAGTGCTCCTCACCCACTCTCAGCTCGAGGCAGAGCAAGTTCCCAAGAAAACCTGGTTGATAATTATTTATGTGCTCAAAACTTGGGACACGCTCGCATTTTTCCGGTTAGCAACCGAAACGGGATGATGCCTCTGCCTCCAAGGACAACGCTCAGCTGGCCACAACCATGACCGCCCTCCCAATGGCTCCACCGCCACGTCCATCCCTCACGTCCCAGCTACTCACGGGTTACTCCAACCGGGAGGTGAAGTTCTCCCAGAACAGCCGAGGTGAAGTCAGAAACACTAAAGCCAAGCAGCCAGAGGAAGAGGATGATGTACCGGGGACCGCTTGCTGAGCATGACTTCTAGCTACTGAAGTCACACTAAAAGCTGTCACCTTCCACGTTAATGCTACACTTTGCCTCTTTTTAATATTAAAGTGACCCAAAATTTTCATCCAAGTGTTTATGCCCATCTCCAATGGAAATATTTTGTGCAGTTCTGGTTCCTGTGACTCTCCAGTTTCTAAAGTCAATAGAAAAAGACATCCAAGGCCAACAGAGAACTCAAAGACCTCCCACCTCAAGGATCTCCGCGTGCAGAGGGCTCTCTCCAGCTGCACCACCGAGACCAGCGGCCTCGAGCTCACAATTTTTACACTTTAAGACACGGGGTGCGTTTGACACAGTGATTCATTCAGTTTAAGTGACAAAAAGGCATCAAGAAGCTCATTCCACCACCATCAGTGGCACAAGGCTCGTTCGCACAAGGCACATTCAACACCACCCAGAGAGGTGCTCTTTGATTTACCTTCTCCAAACAACGGAGCAGAAGGATTAGCTCTGCTTAGTGTCATCCTACGAGACACACCTGGCTGACGGGACACCTCCAGTGACACGTGCCAGCCCAAAAACTGCTCCTCCAGCAGACACCCCCCTCCCAGTGCCGACAGCAAGCTGGAGCCACATCTCCAGAAGCCACCCCATGCCCAGCAGGACGGAGATGGTACCAGCGCGAGACATCAGCTGCTGCCGGCAGGGCAAGTTCCAGGGAGGATGGAGATTCACCAGCTGGTGTCCCATAACTTATATTTGCACATCCAGGCCCCTAAAATCCCTCATCAGCTACCGGATCACCCAAGCAATGGGCTGAAGGACATGTTTTTGGTTTGGAAGAGCCGTTCCCAGGAGGAGTGGGGCACGCTCCCGAGCAGGCACGGCTCCGCCGGCCACCGCGAAGCTCAGCATCCCGCAGCAGCAAAACCAAACCCACGGCAGGAGGAACCCCTCTAGGTCGGTTTCCCCCTCTCGCCCAATGGAGATGAGCAGCAGCTTATTGGCAAACATGGGCTGGGAGGTGGCTTCGGTTCTGCAGGTGAGACTTGCCCCGAGGCTTTCGCTGCCGGGTTGGCACTGGCGGGATGCGACCTTTGCGACTCAGTAGCCGGACTGTAAACAGAAGCTCCAGGTCCCCCGTCCCCCCCACCAAGGGAGCAGAGCGGCTCCGTGCGCCCCACTTCGATCCCACCAGCTACGGAGATGTGGGGCGCTTCGATCCCACCAGCTACAGGGCGCTCCCGTCAGCGGGATCAGGGCCTTCGTGAAAAAGAAGTATGAATAAATTAAGGGAGGATGAAGACTGTTCAGCTATCACACACCATAAAAATGTACCTTTAAAAAATGTGTTTGCAAAAAAACCAACCCTATTCTTTAAAATCTACTTTTTTTTTTTTAAGAGTCTCCTTGTAAAAATTAAAAAAATAATAATAAATCGAATTTCTGGTTTTCCCCTTCCCCCCACAAAGTGACCAGCTATTTTAGGGTGCCCCTCCTCGGTGTCCTACGGTTTCCCAAAGTGTCCCAATTCCTTCTCACCCCCCCAATCCCAGCAAGTCACAAGGGGCTACCAAGTACCTCGACACCCACAAGAGAATCCGGGCCACCGTTTGGGGGATAAATGCTGTATAATTAAAGCCAATCTGGCTATAAAAATAAATGCTTCTGCGTCTTCCTTACATGGGATGGAAGAATTTAGCCCTTTTTAAACAGCTCAACGTCTAGCTGTAGTAGCATTTAAAAAACAACCCAAATGCCTACATAGAAAAATAAAGGATAAACATTATCCATCTATTTTATATTTATATAAAAAGTAAGTTCTGTGACACGATATTTTGCTTCTTCGCTGTAAAAAAAACCCCCGGCTTAGGCTGTATAACCTAAGCCTTGTGGTGAGGAGTAAACTACATCTTCCAACTCATCCAGAGAAAAATATCAGTTAGCAATTTCACCTCTCCAAAATAAAGTTATTAAATATATATATATATTATTAGAAGTCTTTATAAACTATTTCACTGTTTAAGCAAAGAGGGGAACACGTGACTGAGGACCACTTTAATCCCTCCTTCCCTGGGCAGGGAGAAGTGGCCGTCAGCCGCGAATCCACCCGAAACCCGGCACGTCCCTTAGCAGAGCGCCCGAGCTGGCTGAGGGGACACGGAGGCTGCCCCTCACTCTCGGGGAAGCCCTTCACAAGGCCGTTCTTTTTTCCAGCTTGCGCTTGGTGAGAAAGTACTTGAAGAACTCATACACGGACCAGGCGATGGCCGTCGAAGGCATCTGGTAAATGACGCGTGCCTGCACCCCTCTGAAATACCCCGAGATGCCCCCCAGCTGATAGACAGTCTTGAAGGCGTTCACCATGCCCGAGAGGTGCCCGCTGATGTTCACGGAGCTCAAGGCCACGTTCTCCTGGGTGTTGAGCAAAGTCTTGCAGACATCCAGAGGAGTGGTGGCGGCGGCGGCCACGGCCCCCGCGACGGCCCCGGAGACGATGTGGGACCGAGGGTTGTACTCCCGGCGGGGGTTGATCTGCTCCTGCATGAATTCGTAGGTGATGAAGTGAATGGCCTGGAAGGGGACGTTCATGGTGAGCTGGGTGGTGTAGCTGCGGTAGAAGGCACCGAACCCCTCCGTCTTCTGCACTGTCCTTATGCACGCCAGGACGGACTTGTAGGGGGAGTTGAACATCTGCATCCGCTGCTTCACCACTGGTCCAGGCGACAGCCGCAGGGGGGGACGGCAGCGCGGGCACCACCGGGGAGACAAAGGCTTATTAGCCAAGGCAGATGTTTCTTGGTCAGCAGATGACCAAGAAACTGAGCCCCAGACTGACCCCAGCTCCAAGTCCCCACCACCCAGACCCGACCTCCCTTTCCAAGCCCAAACCGCTAGGATGCAGAGTGGGCATTTCCGTAGCGACGAGCTCCGTATCTACAGGCGTTCACCACAAGGCTGTGGGCTCCCTCTGCTTCCCCCAACCTGCCCAGAGCCCCCCAAAAAACTCACTGCAACAAGTGAGGGAAGCAGGTCAGAGCTCAGCCCCCGTCCAACAGCTCGCCGCTTCCACGGGCTAATGCATTCCTCTCCTCAAGCTTAATTAAGGAACCTTTACTTCTAGCTACAAAGGCACTAAGAGAGACTGAGGAGGACCCTCAGATCTGTGAGGACGCAGAGCTGTTGGGCAGAAGCACTGACATCCCAAGAGGACAAAGGCAGAGAGTTGACTAACTGTACCTCATCCGCCCCAAGGCCAGAAGTGGAACAACTTCCATTGACTTCAGCGAAAGGCCAATTAATTCATTTAATCAGGATACGATTAAAAGGGTTTGAAACACTTCAGACATCTTTTTCCTTCGGAAAAACCTGACTTCGGGCCAACTCAGAAGTACAACACATTAACACTGGAGTCCAGCTAATTGTCTTCATTCTAGCAGGATTTTACTGTTAGTCCTCTTAACGCTAGACTCTCCCTACCCAGGAAAGCTGTGCGATGGTCCCGGGGCTGCCGCGCTCGTCAAACAGCACGACTGAGCTCACTTTTGTTTGGGTGGTCCAAAGTTTCAGGAAAAACCACCACCGTTTGGGGAAAGACGCCCCAGCAGAGCAGTAACAGCACCGCATGAGCAAAGGTGACACCAGTTTCCCTGGAGAGTCACAATATGCCACGACGATGCTGCGCGACCCCTGGGCAAGCAAGGGGAAAACAGCCAGGCAGGATTTACCCCCTTACACCGGCCCGTCTGAGCTCATTAAAAGCTGTTTCTAAAGCAAAGGGCTTAAAGCTGCTGAGATGACGCGGGGTGTCCTCGCCAGGCCATTACCTTCAGCGGGATTCATCACCGCGTCGTGGAGTAGCGTGGCCACGCTCCCAGCTATGCCTGCAACACACAAGGGCATCCTTCAGTAAAAAAGAGTTAAAGAAAAAAGATTGAGAAGGCAGGGGATTGCTCGGGCACTGCCACCCACGGAGGTCAGCGGTCGATGGCGAGCGCAGCCCGTGTGCCACCGAGTAGCCGGGTACCACTGCCGGGGAGCTGCAGCCCAAGGAAGCCCCAGCAGCATGGCTCCTGGGCTCTCTGGGCTGCATAGGGAAGAGTGTGTCCAGTAGGTCGAGGGAGGTCATCCTCCCCCTCTACTCTGAACTGGTGAGGCCACAACTGGAATACTGCGTCCAGTTTTGGGCTCCCCAGTTCAAGAGGGACAGGGAACTGCTGGAGAGGGTCCAGCGTAGGGCAACTGAGATGATGGAGGGATTGGTGCATCCAATGGATTGGAGCATCCAATTGGAGCATCCTCCTTATGAGGAGAAGCTTGAGAACTGGGACTCTTTAGCCTGGAGAAGAGAAGGCTGAGGGGAGACCTTATTACTGCGTACAAGTATCTAAAGGGTGGGCTGAAGGAGGACGGAGCCAGACTCTTTTCAGTGGTTCCCAGTGACAGGACGAGGGGCAATGGCACAAGTTGGAACATAGGAGGTTCCGTTCAAATACACAGAAAAACTTCTTCCCGGTTGGGGTGGCAGAGCAGTGGCACAGGCTGCCCAGGGGGGTGGGGGAGTCCCCTTCTCTGGAGGTTTCCAAGCCCCGCCTGGATGCAGTCCTGAGTGCTGTGCTCTGGGCAGTCCTGCTTTGGCAGGGGAGTGGGACTGGATGATCTCTAGAGGTCCCTTCCAACTCTGAAAATTCCGTGATTCCTGCCCAGCGGAGGAAAGCCCAGCCCCAGCAGCTTGACCGAAACCCGGATCGGCTCACAGGATCGCAGCCGTCACCTCTGCCGTTCCCCACAACTCACAGGGTTTTGCCCGTGCAAGACACCGGCGGTTCCCCTCAGCCCGCGCTAGACCGAGGGATGAGCAATGTTTAGAACTGGCTCAGTGCATCCGTAATTAGGCATTTTCATCCGTTTACTCAGTCTAGTTTTAAACACTAATTGCAGGGATCCTGCAAGCATCCAGCCAGCCATTAATGATTCGGCAGCTGGCTCTGGGACCGGCCTCTCCAGCCACACCTTCTCCTTTGATGTAGGTTTCCATCTCAAATTCTCTCTTGCCCAAATGACTTTTGGTCATTTCTCATTAACACCGCGCCTCGCTTTTCCCGCTGGTACTGAAAGCCTGTAGCTACTTGAAAGGCAAACGCAGGAAACGTACTGTTAGCAAAAAGCAGCGAGCCAGAGAGATTCTATACCCTTAACCGAGTTGGGTCGAGTCAAGTCAAGTGACCGCCATGGCAGAGTCCCACCATGGCAGAGTCCCACCATGGCATCACGTCAAGGACCGAGCAGAAGCGTCTTCTGCCCAAACGCTCGGCTGCTCAGTTAGAGGGTTTCTGTTGTTCCAGCGGTATTGTTGGACCTAAAAGCAAAGGCCTTCCTGGCAGAAGCAAACCCTTCACCGAGGCATGCGAGCACACGAGGATGCAGCGCGCTTTACTGTGCTGGAGCTCCAAGAGAGACACGTGGAAAAACCCGTACTGCAAAGCTCAAGAGGTTTAGATATAGAATCATAGAATGGTTTGGGTTGGAAAGGACCTTGAAGATCATCGAGTTCCAACCCTTCAACATACAGCCAGAAACAGCCTGCGACTGCATCCAAACACCTCTTGTCCAACATATTGATTACTTGTGCTAGAATAATTTGAGCTTAAAGCGCAGAAACCTGGGTTGGCTCGGGCTTTGGCGGGTGCCCAGCAGTGCCACCAGGGGTTCCAGGCCAGGAAGGACTTCTCTACCCTGCTGTGACCGCCAGCCCAGCCAGGCTAAGCGTGAGGCAAGCAAGGGACAACCTGTTAAGTGCAAGCGGGTTTTTTTTGGTTTTGTTTTTGTTTTTTGCAATAAAACCCCCCAAAATACCATTGGCCAAGTGGCTGTTTCCTCCGTGCTGGATAGTATCACTTAGAGACTTTTTCATTTTTTCATAGCAGGCAAAGTACATGGCGTGGGCAGGGCCAGCCCCCAGCATGGTGACATTAATCCCACGTAAAGGCCTCCAGAAACCCTCCGTAAGGACAATCTTCTTCAGAGCTTCGTACACGCTCCTGTACTGGGCTTTGGGGTCCGGCTGCAAGCTCTGCATCCTCGTCTGCAACAGCACACAGAGAGAGAGAGAGGTCTCGGTTACCGGTCTTTAATTGCAACAAGCACAAGCCAGAGAGTTAGAGAGTGACAAGGCTTCCACGATCGTTAGAGGGGGTCACTAATTTATCCCCCGCTCGCACCCGCGCCGGAGCAGCCAGATTAACGCCACGCTCCCGTCGCAACACCAAAACCGTACGGGGCGGCTCAGAGGAGCGCTCAGCGGAGGGAAACGTAACCTCTGCTCTTCTTTACGCCCGGCAAGGGGAGGGAATTCAGCGAAGGCAGCTGTTCAAAAGACTCGGTGAAGAAATACAGTTAGGTCCTTAATTGCCTCTCACTTACAACACCGCCGGCGCTCTGCCCCGGCTTGTTCCTCCTGCAGCTGCTCGGGACACTCGGGGCGCAGAGTCGGGTCGCTCGATTGGGAAATAAGTTTCTTAGAAGGGCAAGCTGAGAAAACGGGGTACCCCCGGTAACCCCCCTGTAGATGGCCAGACAGGGAAAGGCCACCCAAAGAAGACCCAAGCTGGTGGTGGTCCCCCAGCAGCCCAGAGGAGCACAGAGCCACCTTTCGCCCCATCGTTCCCCCCCAGTTCCCAGCAGGCACCAGCTTCCCCCAGATAGGCAGTGGTTTCACCCGCATCTTTGTTCAATAGTCCTCGAGGGGCTTTTCTTCCACAGGTTTCGGGAGGCAGCTAAGCTCCTGGCAGCCAAAGCATCCTACTAAACTCAATGCCATCACTTAATCACGCGCCGTGGGAAAAATGGCTTCTTTTAGCTTGTTTTGGGCTTCTGCAGACTGATGCCATCCCACAGCAGCGGCGCTCAAAGCCCCGGCAATGACGATGCCGACCTGCGATGGGGGTTTGCGGGGCACAGACCCCATCCACCTCCCACCAGCAGAGACACCAGCAGGGCTTAAACCTCTACAGCCATCCCAGCAAGACCCAGCAAATGCAGAGCATCAAGAGGCGAAGGGCTCTGCCGCTCCTGCTGAGCAGCCCACAGGTCCTGCCGGTCTGCGGCTGATACGCCCCATCGCACCGAAACCCATCTGAAGGGATACAGCCTTCGGTGCAGCCTCCCGCCTCGAAGCACAAAGACAGCAGGCACCTGCCAAAGGGCATTAGCCACGGGAGAGGCGTGTTTGGCAACCTGCAACATCAGCTTAGTGGTCTGTCAAGGAGAAGCTTGAGAACTGGGACTCTTTAGCCTGGAGAAGAGAAGGCTGAGGGGAGACCTTATTATGGCATACAAGTATCTAAAGGGTGGGTTGAAGGAGGATGGAGCCAGACTCTTTTCAGTGGTTCCCAGTGACAGGACGAGGGGCAATGGGCACAAGTTGGAACATAGGAAGTTCTGTTCAAATACACAGAAAAACTTCTTTACGGTTGGGGTGGCAGAGCAGTGGCACAGGCTGCCCAGGGGGGTGGGGGAGTCCCCTTCTCTGGAGGTTTCCAAGACCCGCCTGGATGCAGTCCTGAGTGATGTGCTCTGGGCAATCCTGCTTTAGCAGGGGAGTGGGACGAGATGATCTCCAGAGGTCCCTTCCAACTCTGAAAATTCTGTGATTCCATGAACTGCAACTCACAGGTGCTTTGGGTTTGACGGGGAGGACACCTTCTGCCCCCTCAGCTGGGCCACCCCATCTTCAGCATTGGGCCACCCCATCTTCAGCATTGGGCCACGCCATCTTCAGCATTGGGCCACGCCATCTTCAGCATTGGGCCACGCCATCTTCAGCATTGGGCCACGCCATCTTCAGCATGAAGTTTCTCCAGGCACCAGTGCTGCCCTCGCCGGCAAAGCAGCACGAACGGCTCCGTCCCTCGGCAGAGACCCAACAGCCCCGACAACACAAGGATGGCCCGTGCCACCTCCCCACTTCCCCATTGGCACACGTCCCTTCCAGCTTATCAATTCATTTCAGCAATTAGCCAGGAGGCAACGCTACAGCTAAGCTCTCAGGCAAGATTAAGCCAATAAAAATGTTTCAAGGTTTGGACCTTCGACTCCCCAAACCACTGTAGTTACTGGGAACCGAAAAGCACCTTCACAGACGCGTTTTGAGACCAGGGATGAATTCAGGATGATACAGCCAAGCTACGAAAGCGGCAAAGCAACGGGTGAGGCTGAGCCAAACAAATCATTGCATTTGTAGCAAACAGTCTAAGAAAAACTGCCCAGGGATTGCATTTGCGCAGTGACTCAGTTCGGCAGCCAGCTGCAGTTCAGGCTTCAGCATCAGCCGGCGACCGTGACGAGGCATCACCCTACGACGGGGAATTTGGCAGCCTCGAGCGAAGCTTCCTGTTCCAGAGCACTAAATGCACTGTACCCTATGAGCAGCGCTGGAAAATACACCCGAAGGCTCAGAAAAAAAACCCTCCTTCGAAGGCAGCGACAGCACTGAATTATCTTGGACTTTCAAAGGAGGTTTTCACTCCAGCACTGAGCGGGCACAAGGGTCCTGCAACCCTTCCCCGGGGCTCTGCACCTTCCCGGCCCGCGGATGCTCATCAGGAGGGGCTGGATCTCACCATGCCCCACACAAACTCCCCGGCAGCGGCTCCGCCGTCAGCGTGACTCAGCAGGACCCACCGCTGTCGGCACGGTCACATCCAGCCGGGCTTCGGGGTGCTTTGGTTTTGTTTTTTTTCCCCTTCCACTCTGCTAGTTTGAGCTTGAAGGCATTGCTTCAGAGTCCAACACGGACCCCTGGAGATCTCAATCTCACCTGCTCTATTGCTGCGACGCCTTCGAAGCAGGCGCTATAATTTAAGCACGTGGCAGTGTCATCTCATCAGGAAGGTAATTAGGGATAAGCGCTGCTGTAGAGCAATAAACCATCAGCCCGGCATGTGCAGGACCGAAGCGCTGCACGGTGGGGAACTAACCCTGAGTATCTCCACGCCAGCGGCTTTCCCACCAGGGTGGATAGATATCGATTTTTATTTTTCTATTTATCGTCCCAGCCGTTCCAGAGGGGTTCAAAAAGCTCACGCCGCAGCCCAGAGCGGGCGGTGAGGGTACGCTGCGCCCACCTAACCCACCCGCGCTGCCCTTTGCATCACCACCAGCACAGCCCCGTCCATGGGTTTGCGCCTTTCCTTAAAGCTGTGGACACAAACAGGTCAAACAGCCCCAGGAGCACCCGAACCCCGGACACCAGGGGTGTTGCTGCGCCGCAAGAGGCAGAGAGCCGAGAACAGGCTCAGCCCTGTGTCATCCGGGATAAGTTTATCGCGGTGCGAACAAGGATGATTTGTTACGAGCTATGCAGTCCTCACCTCCACCCCTCCCCGGCTCCTGCCACCTATCTGAAGCCAGCAAGCTCCTCCAGGAGCCTCACCCCCCTGTTAACCAGCCAAGAAATACTTCTCCACCTACTTAGATTAATCCTCGTTGCATAAGGCAAGAGTGCACCGACAACCACAAGCGTCCCAGTAGTCCTGGTTTCAGCTTGGGCACACGCAGCAACACCAAACGCCATGGCTTCGGGTCCACCACATTACCTGCCGTTGGTGGACCAGCGTGGTCTTTGCAGGTGCTGGTCCCAACCTTCCCACCACCCCTTCTTTCTCCTTCCAGGAGCACAGGGATACTCCAGGATCCTTTTCTATCCAGAATTGTGTTACGAACAGGAGTCGGGTCTCTCGTGTTCTCGCAAAGGGTCACTGATTTGACATGCCACTGTACAAACAAGCTCAGATATAATTTGCCTTTGTTGGGTTGGTGGTTTTTTTTTCTGAACGCAGTATAATTTCTCCAAGTTGGGACTGGACGTTCATGTGACAGACAACCACCCGGTGTCCCCGCAGCTAACAAAAGCCTCGGAGAACACAATATGCTTTTACCAGGAAATAAGCGGCGGTTGGGTCAGATCCTGCTGGCTGGAGAAGACTTCGCTCTTGCACGACCTATGCCATGCTCAAGCTCTGAACACCCTATATGATATTTTTTTTTTGCTGGGCTGTTTTTCAGCTGGAGCAGCTCCCCAGCCAAGCGACAGGCTCGGTGTGGTACCCACCCGTGTCCGAAAAAGCCCACGGGAGGGGAGCACAGGGTCAGTCGAACAGGTTAGCCGTGACTTTCCAGCACCCTGACGCTATCAGCTGGAACAGGAGTAACTGCTCCCCTGGACCTGTGTCGAGACGGGTGGATGCAGAACCTCCCGCTGCCAAACCCAAGCGGCCCTAACCCCAAAGTCTAAACAAACCACAGTGCAACAGCTCGCAGGAGCTCAGCTGCTCTGCCACCCTCATACTTGAGTGCTTTCAAGACCTTAGTTACAGAGCAGGGAAGCTCCAAAGTCTCCTTGCACGAGGCAGGTCGCCCACGGTTGACTGTCCCAGCTGGAGCCAACAAAACACTCGCTCCATCCCTCCCATCGTACCTGTCCTCCTCTCCTCTCCACTCCCCTCTCTCGCATCGCAGATAGGTGAGATGTTTCTCCTACCCTTCACCCCAGGGGTTCCCATTACAGTACAGGACCTCCCGTACCCGTTAGGAACCGTGCAGAGACACAGCAAAGTCAACCTGCAGATGTCTTGTTGCACCAGCCTGGTCAGCAGCGGTTGGGGTTGTCACGGAGGTCGACGGCAACGTGGTTAGGGCTGGAGAAAGGACTTTGTCATTAGCGCAGCTGCACTGCGAGGAAGAGAGGTCCAAGCCCAGCACATCTCCAGTTTCTCACTGAGCTGTCTCACCTCAGCAGTTAGTTCCCAGGTAAGAAGGGCTGTTCTTGTCCTCAAGAACATCCTCAAGGCAGCTACTCCACCTGCCCCGGGAAACCAGCACCAGCATCCTGGCCGAAAAGCCACCAAATGGCTTAAGCAAGAGCAGGAGGCTCCAGGGGGGTCCTCCAGAAACTCCCTTCTGCTGCCATCACAAGAAGTCCTTGACATGCTCATCTCTAACATTAATTTGCAGACTGACCAGGCTTGCCAGGACAGCTCTGGTTTCAGCAGCTACAACACAAAACAAGCCTAAGCGCTATGAGAAACCCCACCGGCACACATCCAAAAACCTACGGCTCAAGCCAGAGTTTTACCACAGCCACGGCGTAAGACAGAGGCCAACGCGCAGCGAAGGCTGAAGCTGCAAGGGGGGGGGTCTTTACCATTAGAAAGAAAACGATGAGAGGGAAAAGACACGGAGCAAGTTTCAATCATCACAAGCCTCCAGCTGCAGCTTAAGCTGGTAAAACACAACCTGTAACGCGTATTGCCCCGAAACAAACAGCAGCACCGCCATAAAATACAGATACAACCAGCAACGCTCCGAGGGACAGCAGGGGAACGGCAGCCAGGTCCCGCAGGAGGCTGTACGGAGAGTCACAGAGTGGTGGGGGTGGGAAGGGCCCTCTGGAGCTCCCCCAGTGCCACCCCCCACCAGAGCAGGGGCACCTCCAGCAGTGGCACAGGACGGCGTCCAGGCGGGTTTGGAATGGCTCCAGAGGGGGAGACTCCCCCACCTCTCTGGGCAGCCTGTGCCAGTGCTCTGCCACCCGCACAGGAGAGAAGGCCCTCCTCAGGTTGAGATGGAACTTCCTATGGTCAAGTTTGTGCCCATTCCCTCTTGTCCTGTCACTGGGCACCACTGGAAAAGGACTGTTCCCATCCCCCTGGCACCTTCCCTTTGGGGATTTATAAGCATTGATAAGATCCCCCCTCAGCCTTCTCTCCTCCAGACTGAAAAGCCCCAAGTCCCTCAGCCTTTCCTCATCAGAGAGATGCTCCAGTCTCCTCATCATCTCCGTAGCCCTTTGCCGGACCCTCTCCAGCAGTTCCCTGTCCTTCTTGACCCGGGGAGCCCAGAACTGGACACAGTGTTCCAGATGTGGCCTCCCCAGGGTAGAGCAGAGGGGGAGGATGACCTCCCTGGACCTGCTGGCCACGCTCTTCTTGATGCACCCATGGGCACGTGCATCACAGATGTACACCCTCCCTCACCCCACCCCAGCACGTGGGGCATCACCGGCACCGCCAGCGCCTCCGGGCATTTTCTCTGCTGTGTCACACAGGCGGATCTACGAAGTTCAGAGGTCCACAGGGCACAACTGGAACTGCCTGCGTTGACACGCCTCAACAGGACACCACCATCGCAGCTTGCCCAACCCCGACCCCGTCAAGCTCAGGAATTGTGCAAGTGTCTGAAGCAAGCAACCCCCCAAATTAAAACATTTTCAGTTTCTCTTTGTGAAGAAACGATTTACTGGAACCAACAGCATTTCCTCCGCAGCAGGGTCTGACCAGGTGCCTCCGAGATGCCTCTTTCTGCAGCACCCACAACGCCCGACCTCCTCCGCGGGCTCTGCTCAGCCACGACCCAGCCCAGTAATTATCATCCAGAAAGTCAGACTAACGAAGGAGCTTTGCTGCTTTTCTGTAGGAGGAGAGCGGCGCTTTTCCCATGGTAAAGCAAAAAACAGCCGCTCTTACAGGCTTAGTGCTTGGTTACTCCTATTACCAAAAAAAGAAGCCCTTTTGGGGTCAGTTCTCACCTTTTCCAGTACCTGACAGAGAGAAGGGGCACAAAGCAGCGGTGGAGAAGCACTCGAAGCCCTCAGCTCGGGATCTCGCTCTGCCCTGACACATGGGGTGACCTTGGCCGTGCTCCATCAGAGTTTCCCCGCAGCCGGCCAACAGCCGGAGTTTGGGTTTGGGTTTGTTTTTTTTTCCCCTCTGCTTTCGAGCACTTCAAGGCAGTTTGCTGAGCGGGATTATTCCCAGCATTGCCCCGGCATTCTCCTGGCGCAGGCGCCGCTGGCTCTGATGCAACCGGGAATTCACTGCCTGACACTTTTCCCTTCCTCCGAAGCACCTCCCGCTCCGGAAACCGGGTACAAACTTTCATTTTCTCCCCTTTCCCCCCCCCCTCCTCCCGCCCCGCGGAGGAAATGCCTTTTTAAATCAACACCATAAAGTCCGGAGTGACGACACGCTGCCCCGACCGTGACTTGGCAGAAAATCCCGGGTTTGTTTGCGAGAGGAGCCGGTGCGGAGGCGCTCGGGGTGGGCACGGACCCCGCGCCTCGGGGTGGGGGGGGAACCCGCCGCGAGTTGCAGCCCAAACCTACGAGCCGGGTCCAGCGGGCACAGACCCAGAGGGAAAACACAGGGAAAAAATAAAAAAAGGAAAGCAAAGCAGAGAATACGTCCTCTGAGCGCTTATCGCGGCACACTGGCAAGACCTCCAGTGCCTCAAAGCGAAGGCATTTCCTCTCCTCTCCCCTTTCTACCCTCTCAGGCAGTCCTGCATTGAAAAGAGGAGAAATTAGAGCATCTGCTGGCAGCCTTTCCCCACCGGACCGCGGCGCAATACAATATCGAGGGCGTTTGGCTTCTCCCGGCCTTATTTTCTCTTTTTTTTTGGTTTTTAAGCCGCCAGAGCAGCGCGCCGGCAGGGCAGAGGGAGGAAATACCCTTCGTGATGCCTCCTACCGCGTCGGTGACGCCACAAAGTCTTCCCCCTCGTGTGGACTCGACAGCACCCAGAGCGCACCCGTTCATCCCGAGCGGCTCACGGGCATCCGAACCCAACCGCCACCCCTTTCAGAAACCCCAACGCTGGCAAAGCCACCGCTGCCACCGGGCTGGGGGGACACGTAAGGTCACGGCGCCGCTCGCAGCCAAGCTGGTGTGCGCGGATGGACGCGTCGCCCCGTTTTCCCTCCTGGGCTGAGATTCCAATGGGGAATCCAACGCGGAGGGCACCGGCGGCATCTCCCACGGCGGGGAGCAGCACGAGGACTTTGCTTGCGGCAGCGGGAGGCGGCGAGGCCCGGCACACACCTTTGCACCGTGCGTTGTGCAAAGCTCGCCGGGGCCCGGGGATGGCACCCGAGGGGCCGCAGGGACGGGTCCAGGGTGGGTGCGCAGCTCCGGCTTCTATCGGAGACCTCCGGGGTGACATCTCGGGGACCATCCACGCCGCAGCACCCTGCGCCTCGCGCACCCCCAGCCCGGTACAGCTTTGCTCCCCGGGGACCCCGGGCACCCTGACACCCTTTGAACGCTTCCCCCCCACTTGCACCCCGACACCCCTTGCACACTTGCCCCCCTCCTTGCACCACTGCGCACCCGCAGCGTGCTGTCCCGCTTGCACCAGTGCAAACCCCGGCACCTCGTGCATACACCCCCCGTAACACATCACACCCACCCCCGGGCAACCCCGGTACCCCGGGCACACACACCCCCGTGTAACCCCGGTACCCCGTTGCACACACTCCCAGGCACACCCCCGGTACCCAGTGTACCCACCACCGGGCACCCCCAGTACCCCGTGCACACACACTCCCGGTACCCTGTACACCCCCAGTACCCCATTGCACATACTCCCGTGCACACATTCCGAGGCACTCCCGTACACCTCCGGTACCCTGTGCATCCCCGGTACCCCGGGCACGCCTGCACACCCCCAGTACCCCGTTGCACACACCCCCGGTAACCCGTGCACCCCCGGCGCCCCGTTGCACACACTCGCGGTAACCCGTGCCCCCCCGGCGCCCCGTTGCACACACCCCCGGTAACCCGTGCACCCCCAGGGTCCCGTTGCACACACTCCCGGTAACCTGTGCACCCCCGGTGCCCCGTTGCACACACCCCCGGGCACCCCCAGGGTCCCGTTTTACACACTCCCGGTAACCCATGCACCCCCGGCGCCCCGTTGCACACACTCCCGGTGCCCCGTGCACCCCCGGTACCCCGTTGCACACACTCCCGGTAACCCGTGCACCCCCGGTGCCCCGTTGCACGCCTCCCCCGAGCCCGGCAGCCACCGTAGCAGACCCCGGAGGTCCCGGTGGTGTCCCCCCCCCCACCCTCCGCCACGCACCTTGACCGAGTCCACCGGGTACATGACCGTGTGCTCCATGATGCCCGCCACCGCCCCGGCCATCATGTGGGTGCCGAGCGAGGCGCCGCTGGGCAAGCTCTCGTACTCCTCACCCTCCATAGGCGGCGCGGGGGCGGCGGCGGCGGCAGGGGGGGGCC
>VUYV01000083.1:1985943-1997347 GCA_008711295.1 Anarhynchus alexandrinus | reverse complement strand
CTCGCAGCAGCTCCGGGGCCTCCTCTGGCCCCGCTCCAACAGCTCCGTGTCCTTCTGCTGTGGGGACCCCCTGAGCTGGAGGCAGCACTGCAGGGGGGTCTCCCCAGAGCAGAGGGGCACAATCCCCGCCTCGCCCTGCTGGCCACGCTGCGGGGGATGCAGCCCGGGATGCTGGGGGCTCGCTGGGCTGCGATCGCACATTGCTGGCTCATGGGGAGCTTCTCACCCACCAACACCCCAAGTCCTCTTCAGGGCTGCTCTCAAGTGCTCCCTCAGAGCAAACCCGATGATTTTAGCAGAGTGGCTTTATCCCAGATTTCCTCCGAATTGCACCGGGGGAACCAAGCGGGATTTGGTGGTTGGAGGAAACCTTCCTCGGCAGAGCATCCCAGCCAGCGCCCGGGATGGCTTCACCGGCACGAGCCACAGCCAGCGGGGGGGTTTTACTCCCACTGGTGACACTGTTAACGGTGGAATGAAATATATTCACAAACAACCAATATTTCCTCCGTCGCTGCAAAGAGCATGCATCTGGAAATAATTAGCATGCACAAAAACAACTCGCACATTCCTCCCGCGCCTCCATTTTGTGCCGCCTGCCGGCTCTGGCAACGACGGTTTTATCGGCAGCTCTCAATTTTTGCAATTTTTTTTTCAATATTTCTAAGACCCAGCCCGGCCCAGGCCAAGCCCTGGCCAAAACTTGCCGGTGACGCGGAGCCCACGCTCAGCCCCCAGCAAACCATCCCCAGCGCAGTGTTTGTCTTTGCGTGGTTCAACAGCAGCGCTGGGTTGGGGTTTTTTTATTTTCTTTTTTTTTCCTTTTCTTTTTCTTTTTTCCTTTTCTTTTTCTTTTTTCCTTTTTTCTTTTTTCTTTTTTCTTTTCTTTTTCTTTTTTCTTTCTTTTTCTTTTTCTTTTTTCTTTTCTTTTTCTTTTTTTTTTCTTTTTTCTTTCCCCTCCACAAAGCCTTCGCCGCCGCTGACATGCTCCTACTTGTCCCTTCATCTCGGAGGATGACGGCAGCATCGGGAACCAGCCGCCCTGCAGGCATTCCCCCCACGAGTCCTAAGTTGCAGCAAACTGCTTTTGGGTCGAATTAAGCTCGGAAAGGGACCGGGGGGCTGCCCAGAGCTGCTGGGTTTTCAGCTGCGTGGCCGGTGGGAGCCCGTGCAGTGCCAGGATGGGTCCCACCAAGCCGGTGGCAGAATGGCCACCGTGCTGAGGGAGGATGGGGAAGCCGAACCTGGGATGCACAGTTCAGTGTGCCAAACCCAGCGTGCAAAGCCCAGCGTGCAAAATTCAGTGTGCAAAACCCGGCGTGCAGGACTCAGCACGTGAAACCCAGCCTGTAAAATCCAGCGTGGAAAACCCAGCGTGCAAAAGCCGGCGTGCAAAATTCAGTGTGCAAAAGCCAGCGAGCAAAATCCGGTGTGCAAAACCCGGCGTGCAAGGCTCGGCGTGTAAAACCCCACCAGCGAAATCCAGTATGACATACCCAGTGTGGGAAAAACTCAGTGTGCGAAACCTGGTGTGGAAAACCCGGCATGCAAAACTCAGTGTGCAAAACCTGGGGTGGAAAACCCGGCGTGCAAAATTCAGTGCATGAAACCTGGGGTGGAAAACCCAGTGTACAAAGCCTGGTGTGCAAGGCTCGGCGTGTAAAACCCAGCTGGTGAAATCCAGTATGACATACCCAGTGCGGGAAAAACTCAGTGTGCAAAACCTGGGATGGAAAACCCGGCGTGCAAAATTCAGTGTGCAAAACCTGGGGTGGAAAGCCAGCAAGCAAAATCTGGTGTGCAAAACCCGGCGTGCAAGGCTCGGCGTGTAAAACCCCACCAGCGAAATCCAGTAGGAAAAACCCAGTGTGGGAAAAACTCAGTGTGCAAAACCCGGCGTGCAAGAGCCATCATACAAAATCCAGCCCAAAAAAACCCCAGATGGGAGACCCCACGCGGGGGCTCGGCGGGTCTCCCGGGGACGGCCGGGTGCGCCGGAGGCTCCGCGCCGAGCGGGGAAGCAAAAGCCAAAGGCTTTTTGAGAAGCGCCGAGAGCGGCTCGAGAGGCAGAGATGAAAGTTTCTCGTGTGAGAAGAGAAAGAGGAAGAGGAAACGCGGCAGA
This sequence comes from Anarhynchus alexandrinus, assembly GCA_008711295.1. Taxonomy (NCBI): domain Eukaryota; kingdom Metazoa; phylum Chordata; class Aves; order Charadriiformes; family Charadriidae; genus Anarhynchus; species Anarhynchus alexandrinus. The sequence goes on along the minus strand of VUYV01000083.1, from coordinate 1,995,225 downwards.
AAATGGACTCGTGTGAAAACCTTCTGCGTTCCCCTCCGGCTGGAGGAGTCCTGCAGAGGATCCTGCTCGGAGCGATGCGGCTCCTCGGCCGCATCTGCTTTTCATAAGGGGACCGGACAGACCGTCGCGGCTCTGCTGCTGCACCCCGGGATGGGTTTGGTTTCTCCGTTCCCAATGTGACGGTGGCTTTCGAAAGCCGGGAGTAGCTCCGGCGGCTGCCGTGCCGTGCGTGGCAGAGGCTCGGTGCTCCTCCGCTTCAGGGCTTCGCGCTGTCTGAAGGCAAAGCCCTGCTGGGGCGTTTCGAGCGGGGACATCCTAAATACAGCATTGCCTCTGAGCCGCTGCAGGGGTGTGCGACGGACAGACGGAGGGACAGACAGCAGGGACCCAGCGTGTGTTAAGGGAATGACGGCAGCCATCAGGCTGGGTGTTCGGTTTTCAAGGAATCATGGCGTGGTTTGGGTTGGGAGGGACCTTGAAGACCATCCAGTGCCACCCCCTGCCCTGGGCAGGGACACCTCCCACCAGCCCAGGTTGCTCCAAGCCCCGTCCAACCTGGCCTTGAACACCTCCAGGGATGGGGCAGCCACAGCTTCTCGGGGCAACCTGCGCCAGGGGCTCACCGCCCTCAAAGTGTACAATTTCTTCCTCATATCTCACCTAAATCTCCCTTCTTTTGTCCCAGCTTTGTCCCAGTTCCCTCCTGCTGGGCTCCCAGGGCTGAAAGCTGTAATACGATGATTTGTGATGACAGAAGGAACAAGAAGAAGCGGAGAAGCCGGAGCAGTCCGGCAGGTCCCGCTCCTTCTCTCTGCACGTGAATAGGGACCGCAGGGGACCGGTGTGTGACCTTAGGGAATCACCCAGCGTATCGGTTACCCCTGGAAAAGCAGCGCTGAACCCCTGACACCTTGATGCAACCGCCCTCCAAACCCGTGCCAGGACACGCGTCCATCGCCGAGCGTTTGCCCACACGGCCGCGCTCGATGTCACTGCGCCCACCGGGACGAGGCTGAAGGTCCCTCGGGGACCCCGGGCACCGCTCCGCACGGCGAGAAGCGAGACCCCCGCGAAGCTCCGCAGCCTCTCCGCGACGTTATTCCTCTTATTAACACCTTCGAGTTGGCGGGATAAGCTTTTTTTCCTCCCGGTTCTGCGAGCCGCGCGGGCACAAGCTGTGCTGCCGCTCAGTGGCAACGCGCAGGAGGGTTCCGCGCTTCGCCGGCGGGTTTTCAGCCCCTTCGAGGCACGAAGAGGCGTTTCGCTTAGGGTTTGTTAACCAGATTCATTTATTTATGACTTATCTCATAACTATTCATATGTTTATTGCAGGTGCTGCAGTACAATTGCGTCTCTATAATAATATATAATATACAAACAAGCATTTATATTTTTATATTTATATTCATAACGTTTTATTTATGTGTCTATATACTGTTTGTATGTTTATAGCTGTCTGTTCACATCAGCAATATAATTTACAGCTCGCACAGCCCTGCGGGTGCCACAATGCCATTGTATATTTGTAACATCTAAACAAATATTTAGATTTAGATTTATAAATCTCTATTTATATGCTTATATACTCTCCGTATATTTAGATTTGCCCGCCCATGCCAGCAACGTACAGCTCGCACAGCCCTGCGGGGCTTAGCCCCCGGCGCATTAATTAACATTAACCCATCTCCACCCCCTGGCCACGCCCCCCCGCGGTGGCCACGCCCTCTCCCAGCTTGACCACGCCCCCTCCCACTTCACCACGCCCCTCACTCGCAACCACGCCTCCTCTCGCCCCGTGGCCACGCCCCCCCCTCCGCGTTGGTCACGCCCCCTCGGGGGAATCCCTTCCCAGCCCCGGCGCCACGTGTGTGCGTCACGTCCGGCGGCGGGACCCGGAAGTGGCGAGGTGGCCGGTTGCTATGCGGCGGGTCGGCGGCGGGCCGGGAGGTGAGCGCGGCGTTGGCTGTCCGGGCCCCCGGCTGAGGGAGGAGGGGAACAGGCGGCAGCGGGGAGGGTCCCTCCGGGGCGGGGGGAAGCGCCTCGGGGCTCCCGGGAGGGTCTGCGGCCGCCCCGCTACGTTTCAGGGCAGCGGGGCGGGGGGTCAGACCGGGCCGGGCCCTGCGGCCTGCCCGCTGCTGGGGCCGTGAGGAAGAGGAGGGGGTCTTCCGCAGCCCGCTGGGCCCTGCCGGGGCAGATCCTCCAGCCCGTTCCCCTCGCTGCTACCGCCCGGGGCGAGTTTGTGGCCGCCGGTGGTAACGGGAGTGGGCGGCTGCGGTTTGGCACCCGCGCAGGGACGTCGTGGCACCTCGGGCAGGTGCTTTCGTAAGGCTGGGGCGTGTGTGGCAGGGCTGTAAGGCCAGCTGGGGGCGGTGGAAAGAGTGACAGTCCTGACCTGTGCTAAAGTGTCGGTATTTGTGTGGTGTTCCCGTTTTTTTTAGTGTTGCTGATGTTTTATTGCGTCTGGAGTCTTTGCATTTTGGGGACTGGCTTTGCAGGTGGTAGCAGAGCTGAAAATGTTTATAAAGACCTTTTGTTGCAGGTACGCTGCTGTCTCTGCCTAACTTTCTTTCGGTTCCCTGGGCAGAGCAGTGCACAGCTGTGCTCCAAGCAGGGTCAGCTGGAGCGGGTTGCCCGGGTCTGTGTCCAGTCAGGCTTTGAATGTCCCTGAGGATGGAGATGACACAGTCTCTCTGAGCAGCCTGTTCGCATGTCCCACCACCCTTGTGGTTTTTTTCTTACGTTCAGATGGAATTTCTTGTGTTTCCGTTTGTGCCTATTGCCTCTTGTCTTGCCACTGGGCACCACTGAGAAAAAGAGTGTGCTTCCTGCTTTACGTTCTCCAGTCAAATGTCTATATGCATTGATGAGAGCCACCTTCTCTCCAGTCAAAACAGGCCCAGATTTCTCAGTCTCTCATCATGTGAGAGGTGCTTCACAACGTTCATCATCCTTGTGGCCCTACGCTGAACTTGCTCTATGTATTTCTTGTCCTGGGGTGCCCTAAACTGGACCTAGCGCTCCAAATGTGGCCTCGCCAGTGCTGAGTAGAGGGGAAGGATCACCTGCCGTGACCTGCTGGCAGTGCTCCTCATAACGCTGTCTAGAAGATCATCTGTGTTTTCTTTTTAATTCAGGAACAGAAGAGCAATGGCTTTGAGCATGGTTGATGTGCCTTGCCAGTCTGAGGTGACGGGCTGATGTTTGAACACCAGGTGGTCTTTCTCTCTGCTGATCGTATCCCAAAATGGGGAGGTAAGAATCCCAAAGGAACTGTCAAATGAAATTGTGATGTCTTTTGAGTGAAGGACAGGAAACATAATTATGAATTCATGGCTAATCATGAATCCAAAGATGGGAATAGTGTTTTGACCACCCTCAAGCCAGAGCATAAACAAAGCTAGAGCAGAGCTAAGTGAAAAGTTCTACGAAGAATCTGTTTGTCCTTAGCTTGTTTTGGAATGCATTGTGCTTCTTTTTGGTAATAAAGTTCATTTTTAAAGCAGACTATCCTCTTTGAATTTTAGGATCAGCATCTCATGTTTGCTTCCTGCTTCTTGGCACTTCAGCATCTCCCCAGTGGGATGTCCACGTATTCTCAACACCACTTTGCGACAGATCGTTGTGATAGGAATACTCGCTGCTGCTGTCTCTTTGCTTTACTACTCTCTGGTAGTCATCCGCAATAAGTATGGGCGTGCATACAGGGACAAAAGATTCCACAGGTAAGAGTTGAAAAGACCTTTGTGGAAAGGAATGAAATGTAGTTTTGGTGTGAAAGAGAAAACACTGACAGGTTGTGTCATGTGAAATACATGAATGGGGGGAAAACCATGAGTAAAACTTCCTGCTTTATGTATGAAGCTTTCCTTATCTAAGTTGATTTTAATTTATCAATAATTCAACTTTCTAGTATCTTATTTTATGTATCTGTAGCAGCTCAGTAAAACTATAGGTGCAAAAATATCATGTAATTTTTTTGGAAATTACTTTTGGTATTTTTTTCTGGGAATTTGATTCTTATGGGTGGCACTTCACTTTTTTTTTTCTTCAGCAACAGTATAATAGTGAAAACAGTGATGATGGAAACTGTTGACCTGTTTTCAGTCTGATGTTGAGAACAACTTCCATATGGAACTTAGTTGCCACATCATAACGCTTAGTTTTCTTCTAGATATCTTGCCCGAGTCACTGACACTGAAGCTACAGATACAAACAACCCCAATCTGAACTATGGAATTGTTGTGGACTGTGGCAGCAGCGGCTCTAGGATTTTTGTGTATTGTTGGCCAAGGCACAATGGTAATCCACATGATCTGTTGGACATCAAACAGATGAGGGACAAAAACAGAAAACCAGTGGTTATGAAAATTAAACCAGGTACTGGAAAGAAATTCATTTTAGATGTGATTTTTCTAGATAATTGCCTATCCTAACTTCGCTTGTTCAAACCCCGTATTTAAAGTGTCTGGGTAAAGGGCACTTCTGAGTTGTCACCATAGCACTCCTCCAGATTTCTTTGGGTTTGGTTTGCAGAGAGCTTTGTTCAGCTTTAAAGCTTGAAACGTGACACTGGCAGGAGGGAGAGCTTTCTCTGTGGACGAAGACAGTTGCCGGTTCAGTTGTCAGTTAACTTGGTTCTGTTTATTTAGTGAATAAATAATTGGCTTTCTGTAAAGCTATTGGAACCAATTATATAAATAGGTAATATACCTAATACAGATTTTTGTTTAATGTTTGGAGGATGATTAATTGTTAGTTTCATTCTCATTTTCTTATTTCTGTAGTTTCTTTCCTGGGTTTGGCTTTGGGTAGTGTTTCTCCTCTGCGTGTTGGGTATTTCCTGGAAAATCTTGATAACCAAAGCTGGAGTTGCTTCACCTTCATATTTTTCTGTTTCACTAGGCATTTCAGAGTTTGCCAGCTCTCCTGAAAAGGTCAGTGATTATATTTCTCCGCTTCTGAGCTTTGCTGCCGAACACGTGCCACGTGCAAAACACAAAGAGACTCCTCTTTATATTCTGTGTACTGCGGGAATGAGGATTCTGCCAGAAAGGTTATTGGCTGTCTTATTTTTAGCATTTAGAATAGCAATCCTGGTGTGTCTGACTATTTTTAACTGTTCAAAAATGTAATTTTGCAGCCAGCAGAAGGCAATACTTGAAGATCTGCTCACTGATATTCCTGTGCATTTTGATTTTCTGTTTTCGGACTCGCATGCAGAGGTTATTTCAGGGAAACAGGAAGGTAGGTTAACGTTGGGAAAATAATCTTTGAAGTGTTTATTACTTTCACGGTACAACTTGGATAATTGTTTTTTGTTGCTGTTTAAAATTCTGGTTCGGTTGAGAGATTTTGTTCCTCAGTAGCAGCGTATGGAGTGCACAGGTGATCATCTGCTGTCATCTACTAACCTGTCTAAGTGTTTTCTAATTAACAGTGAAAATAACTTCTCTGTGTTTAGCAGGAATTTTAGTCCATTTTCCCTGACTTTGGGGTGGGAGGGGTAAGGATGAGGCACAACACTCTTGATGGAAGAAACTTTGCAGGGAAAAGGGGTTTCTAAAGGAGATGTTTTGATGTGACTAGCTCACTAGAGGCTTAAAATCAATTTAAAAGCTAATATGCTTACTTCTTCTGAAATTTACACATCAGGCTGGCTTTAATACATTGAAATAGGATTTTTATTGTACCCTTGACTTGGGAGAGAAGGAATAGAATAGTTTGTCAGGAATGTTTAATGTCAAAGTATTTTATGTAATACAATATGAGCAGTGATATATCTTAATAACTCATATGCAAAAAATCCCTCTTTGTTTTTAAGATTATATGTACCAGATATTCCTGAAATATGTTTTCTTATGCACGTAGGAGTATATGCATGGATTGGCATCAACTTTGTCCTTGGAAGATTTGAACATACAGATGATGGTAAGTATTTTAATTGTGAATTGGATTTTAGGAAGGACTTTCAAGTACATTCCTGTGCTTTCTCTGTCGATGGTATGATTTTAGATAGGGATGTTAGTGAACAGTGCGTGTGCAGATGCTGATGTTGGTTTAATTGGTATTTGAAACTTCAATGATCTGCATTGCTGAAAAAAAGAAGTTAACTAGAAGTAGTGTAGCGCCGCTTTAGGTATACCCTAGTTGTATTTCTCAACGACTTTTCCTTGTTTTATCCAGAGGATGAAGCGATTGTGGAGGTGCATGTCCCAGGCAGTGAAAACAAAGAGGCCATCTTCCGTAAGAGGACAGTGGGTATTCTTGACATGGGCGGAGTGTCGACTCAGATAGCATACGAAGTCCCTAAAACTGTAAGCTTTGCCTCTTCGCAGCAGGTTATTATCTGTGCAACTTCCTTCTTTTCCTTTTGGTTTATTTTAATGCATATTTGTTGTTTTGTTTTCTTTGTTTTGAGTCCTATTCTTCATTACATCACATTCCAAAACCAAGGCAAGAGAAGATGGCAAATACAAGTCCTTCATCAGCTAAGCAATTCATTTGTATTTTGTTCATTCAAACATTTATTTCTATTAGTATAATTTGCCACTAATTTTTCAATTTAAGTGGACATATATTCTTTGTGTGTGTGCATGCATGTATGTACAATTTTTAAACTTGTTACATTTAAAAGACTGTATTCTGGAATTTGTGTGGTGATTCTTCTCATATAAAATATGGCTTTTTCCTTTAAGTTGGGTTGATAGAAACTGAATTTACAGGACAGGGGGATAACGGTACAGTCTGTCTAAGTATCACTTACGTCCTTGGCACAGTTCATCTGTTGTAGGAAGCAAATTTCTTTGTTACAAGTCTTAAATGGAACATAGATTGCTCTAACTTCAATCCACTGAGTTGTAGAGTAATTTCTGAATGTTTTATATTGGATAACTTCCCGTTCACTGAGAAATTATCTAAAGTAAGAATAGCATAACAGCCCTGTGTTTTGACTCTCAATGCACTGTTATAATGTTGTATGTATTGATGTTTTAAAATCTTCCTGTGAAATGACAGGTTTTCATTATTACAGGTTTCGATAACTGCATTGCCTTTCAGACAGATGGTGTAACAAATAGTTTGGGCTGCTAAACAAAAGTACAGGCGTTTAGATTGCGAGCAGATTGCCCCAGTAAATAAGAATTGGGAATAGGAAGAGTTGCAGACAATTGATATGATGACTGTTGTATGGCTCTATCTGAACATAAGCTGATATAAAATAAGTAATTGGGTCATGGAACCTGTCCAGGTTCCCAGACAGAGAAGGACAAGAGAGTCAAACAGCTGACTGCGATGCTTGCAGTCCTACCGCTGGTTTTCATCTGCAGTGTCAGTTGGAAGCCATGCGAAGTTATGCTACTTATCTGAGCATGTTCTATATGAAGTGCTTCTGCTACACAGCTCTTGAATATTTGAAAAGCTACTGCAAGTGACTGATATATGGTGTGTGAGGAGAGCTGAGTGACTGACAGGTCTCATGGAAAGCTTGAGAACTCCAGATTGGAAAATGAAGAACAACTCTGCTGGGTGGACTGTGAATCTAACTAGCCTAGCAGTTACTAGTATGGGCACTCAGTAGCATCAAGATTAGTAGCCACAGCACGTACTTTTTCATAGGAAAAGATAGTTTAGCATCCACAGTAGCAGTTCCCAGCCTTTACAATTCCTTGAGTATTGGTAGTGATACCGCAATCGGTATGCTTTGCTGTCCCTATGAACTAGAAGATAACATGGGCCTGTGAAAAGCAAAATAGATGAGTAAGGAGTGAAGTTTAAAGATGTCATGTCAAGGGCATCCAGTTGCCCAAAGAACTTTTAAGGTTTTGGATCATATTGTTTATACCTACTCTTGGTGCTTGTGTTTCTACAGGAGGAAGTAGCCAAAAACTTACTTGCAGAATTCAACTTGGGTTGCGATGCTCATCAAACTGAGCACGTGTATAGAGTCTACGTTGCAACGTTCCTTGGCTTTGGAGGAAATGCAGCACGCCAGAGATATGAAGACAGTCTGTTTACCAGTACAGCACTTAAAAACAGGTAGCTGGTTGCAGTTGCTTGGGGATATGGGTTCTGTGCATCACTAGGCTCAGTAACCCCTTAACTTGAATACATTTAGTAAAGTATCATGATGTAAAACTTAATTTCTACAGCGTGCTGCGTGCAATGCTGAAGTTTCTTTAAATGAGAACACTTTGTTTTGATGCTGTTGTATCTCAGAGCTTGATGTCTCTGAATATGCAGTTGTTACTGTGCTTGCTCCTTTATCCAGACTGCTGGGCAAACAGACTGGCATGACTTCTGATTCGCCCTACCTGGATCCTTGCCTGCCCCTGGATGCTCAGGATGAGATCCAGCAGAACGGACAGATAATGTATTTGCGGGGAACAGGAGACTTTAATCTGTGTCGTGAAATTATTCAACCGTTCATGAATAAGACTAATGAAACGCAGACATCTCTTAATGGTGTCTATCAGCCCGCTGTGCACTTTCAGAACAGCGAATTCTATGGCTTCTCAGAGTTCTACTACTGCACCGAGGACGTGTTACGCATGGGAGGAGATTACAATGCTGCTAAATTTACTAAAGCTGCAAAGGTAAAGTGTTCTTGAGATAAACTTTTTCTAATCAAAACAACTACTCTCCAGAAGCAGTTTGTTCTGAAAGTCTTGCAACAAAACTCTTTCTTTAAAGATCCAAAACCTTTTACCCTGCAATGAACTATCACAGGGCATCTCTCTTCCTCACAGGATTTTCTTTTTGAATACTTATTTTAAGGCACAATAGTAAAATTGGCTCTAGAGGGAACGGGACTCATAGTAGTCAAATTCCAGCAGAACTATTGATAATGGGGAAATCCATGCTGCTTCCGTCCCTTGCTTCTTTTTAGGAATGTCTTAGTTGTTAGAAAAAGAATTCCTTTTCCTTTTGCTTTATACATTTTGTACCAGATCAATCTGTTGGGGACAGGTTAAAGTAAGGCTATGACATAAAGTGGAGGAATGTGATCTGCTTTGTCAATGCCCTAAAAATAGGTTGTCTATTTTACATCTCTGAGTATATGACCAAAGAGTTTAATTGCTGCTGAATACTAATTTAACCACAAATGCCAAGTATGGATCAAAATGTTACAGCAAATACCGTGAAATTTCTGGTCTGACTTATTAGCAGTGCAAGGGAAACTGTTATTTTTGAGTTTTCTACTTTTGGTACTTACAGAGCATCTTACCTAGTGGCATTTTTTTTCTTCTCAAAGCAGAAGCAATGTTGAAGTATTCTTTTTTTTTT
>VUYV01000083.1:1907909-1985753 GCA_008711295.1 Anarhynchus alexandrinus | reverse complement strand
GATGAGATCCAGCAGAACGGACAGATAATGTATTTGCGGGGAACAGGAGACTTTAATCTGTGTCGTGAAATTATTCAACCGTTCATGAATAAGACTAATGAAACGCAGACATCTCTTAATGGTGTCTATCAGCCCGCTGTGCACTTTCAGAACAGCGAATTCTATGGCTTCTCAGAGTTCTACTACTGCACCGAGGACGTGTTACGCATGGGAGGAGATTACAATGCTGCTAAATTTACTAAAGCTGCAAAGGTAAAGTGTTCTTGAGATAAACTTTTTCTAATCAAAACAACTACTCTCCAGAAGCAGTTTGTTCTGAAAGTCTTGCAACAAAACTCTTTCTTTAAAGATCCAAAACCTTTTACCCTGCAATGAACTATCACAGGGCATCTCTCTTCCTCACAGGATTTTCTTTTTGAATACTTATTTTAAGGCACAATAGTAAAATTGGCTCTAGAGGGAACGGGACTCATAGTAGTCAAATTCCAGCAGAACTATTGATAATGGGGAAATCCATGCTGCTTCCGTCCCTTGCTTCTTTTTAGGAATGTCTTAGTTGTTAGAAAAAGAATTCCTTTTCCTTTTGCTTTATACATTTTGTACCAGATCAATCTGTTGGGGACAGGTTAAAGTAAGGCTATGACATAAAGTGGAGGAATGTGATCTGCTTTGTCAATGCCCTAAAAATAGGTTGTCTATTTTACATCTCTGAGTATATGACCAAAGAGTTTAATTGCTGCTGAATACTAATTTAACCACAAATGCCAAGTATGGATCAAAATGTTACAGCAAATACCGTGAAATTTCTGGTCTGACTTATTAGCAGTGCAAGGGAAACTGTTATTTTTGAGTTTTCTACTTTTGGTACTTACAGAGCATCTTACCTAGTGGCATTTTTTTTCTTCTCAAAGCAGAAGCAATGTTGAAGTATTCTTTTTTTTTTCTTTTTTTCTTTTTTTTTTCTCTTGAAGGATTATTGTGCCACTAAGTGGTCTGTCCTACGGGAACGTTTTGACCGTGGTCTTTATGCATCACATGCTGATCTCCACAGATTGAAGTAAGTATTTGTGTTTGTACAGCAAATTCATTCATGCAGAGTTGCCAGGGAAAGGTCATGTCCAATTGATCCATTTAATGAAATCATTGGAAGTGTGAATATAACCTTAAATATTGCATCAGCCATAAAAAAAGTACTGATAATTATGTGTTTAAATGTGCTCCCCAGTCCTGTGGGACGTTGTAACTGCTGCCCTGACTTTATGCCACTCTTTCTATAGGTACCAGTGTTTTAAGTCTGCCTGGATGTATGAAGTATTTCACAGTGGCTTCTCTTTTCCTGTGAGTTACAGCAATTTGAAAACAGCTCTGCAGGTTTATGATAAAGAGGTGCAGTGGACCTTGGGAGCCATTCTTTACCGAACACGGTTTTTACCTTTAAGGTACGAGTTCTTTTGTCAGATGTCTGGAAAGAGCGTTTGGGTGGAAGGTATGGGGGTTTTATGAAGGGAAGAAGTATGGTGATAGCAAAGCAGCTGACAGATAGGGGGAGACAAGATGTTTCTAGTGCATTATATATAACCTCAGTACATATTCCAGGTAGCTCAAGTAACGCTTTGTAAAGATTATTCCGCTAAAATGGGCTCTGTTCCGTGTGGTAAGATTAGCTAGGAGGCCAAGGTTGATTTGCAACTTATGTCTGTTATCCCTTTCATTCTTTTCAGAGACATCCAGCAAGAAAACTTCCGTGGAAGTCACTCCCACTGGAGGAGCTTCTCCTTTGTTTACAATCACTACTTGTTTTTTGTCTGTTTTCTGATTGTGCTGCTCTCCATCCTGCTTTACCTGCTGAGGCTCAGACGGATCCACAGGCGAATGTTGCGTAACAGCTCATCTACTTCCCTATGGATCGAGGAAGGCCTCCCACCACAGAAGATCACAGGACCCTTATGAGATGCTGTGATGGAGAGCTTTTATTGGACTTGCTACTTAAAAAGCCATTTTTGCCTCAGGGTTCCTCCTTTTTGTCCCTTTGAACCATTGAAGAAGCAGATTGCCTAGAGCGTGTAGTACAGCTAGGCTTTGGAAACATGGGAAAATGGGGTCAACTTGGCTTAGTCTCATTAGACAAGATCTGCCAAAAATGACTTTTTTTTTTATTTTAATATTGCACTTTTGTGTGTAATGGGACGAGCAAAGACTCGTCAGTAAATGAGCAGCAGCAGCTTAAGTTATGTATGGTAAGAGAATGAGTGTGAATTCTCACCCCTTGGGTGAGATTGTGAAATCACATTAGTGAGGATGAATGAGGACTGTTTTTATTTTCTTTTCCAGATTCCAGGATTGATATCACTTGAATTCTCAATTCTGAGTCTCCTCAGTCAAAGAAAAGGAAGTGCAGGGTTTGCAGAAGCAGTAAGAAACCAACCTATTAGGACAGCTTAATCTGATTTTATATTCTAAGTACTGTGATCAAGAAGAAAATCTATTGCACCCAACGCTGTGCTTCCACAAAACTGCTTAAATCAGTTTTGTTTATTTGTGAGTTTCCCCTTTTGTCTTGGAAGCTATATCGTCATAGTGGCAAAAGTCACTACTTTTTAATCCTCTATTTCTGTTTCATAATCATTCAGAGATCTCCCTGAAACTGCAGTAAGGTGGAGAGAACTGGAACATGCCTAGGCTTTTCTTTCTGCTAGAGTAGACATGCACAGCGTCTCTTTTTTTGGTTTTGAGTACTCTGATTTGTTAATTTATATTTTATTTAAAACTGTTAATTTTACTTGAAAGTAAATTTGTCCATGATTAAAAGTGGGATTTATATGAACTTCTGGTGTATGGATATTTTATTGCACAGTAACACTTCTGTTCTCACTGTGTTTATCCAACTGGCGAAACTGTCTTCTCTTCTAGTAGTGTTGTGTGGAAACACTGTGCTGGAAAACTGGATGCTGCTTTCAGTATCGGAGAACTAGGCATGTTGATACCACTGTTGTCATACTTAAGGTGCAGTTTATTCATTTAAAATCTAGATACTTTGAATTGGTTTATTGTCTCCTTTCGTTATGCTTGCATTTGCCTCTGACCGTATAGGGAATTTGGGCTGAAATCTGCTGAACCGTGGCTAAATTTAGGTGCTAAACTTCCTTCCCTTTCCATCCAGTGTCTGGTAGATGGCTGTGTTGCAGTCAAAAGAATTAACGGTGGTGGAATTTTGAAACGGCAACAGAATCTTTAACTGAATGTTCAGAAATAACAAATAGCGTCTCCCTTCCATGAAGGATTTTTTTTTGTACCTGGCAAATCTGAGCACTTCACCAGCTGAGAGTCTGTTTTGCATTCTGCTATTTTTTGAGCACCATCTGAGTGAATGCTTAGATAACACACCTCTCGCTCCTGATGTCTGGAACTGTGCTACAAACTTGTTGCACCCGTGGGCTGATAAGAATTATCGGAAAACTGACGCTGCCAATTGTTACAGAGCCTGTGCTTCCTGTTTCTGAGATGCCTAAAGCCGAGTACAGAGCCTCTAATTGCACGCTTAGATAAAGCAGCCCCCTTTGGACAAGGGCTGATGTCAGTGGTGAAGTGGAGAGGAAGTATCAGTGTGTGACTTGGCAAAATGCAGGCAGATGCCAAGCATCTCTTAGCAGAAGAGATAGCGTCTCAAATGCAGCAAGGGGAAAAAAAAAAAACAAACCACAACCCAAAAAAACACCAATAAAAAACTTATGAAAATCATAAAAACACAAAAAAGTTGAAGGAAGAATGTTTCCGACCTAAAAGAGAATTTCCTTTTAGATGCTGCAGCATTTTCTTTTTAGTGATATTCCTAACACCAAAAAAAAAAGAGAGGAAAATAATCTTAAAGAATCAATTTTAAAGTTACACATTAATAGAATCAGAAGCCTATTTTTATTAAATAACAGGCAGTCATGGAAAAAACCTATTCTGTCCTTAACTAAGGTGGTATAAACATTTTTGAAAGGAATAACAATTATGTGATATGTCATGGTTGAACCAAGCGCAGGATTTCGACATTGCTTTCTTATCTTGTAGGATGGACAGACTATGGCTGTGCCCACTGAAGTGAGTGTTTTATGGCCCCCAGAGCTTCAGAAGATTTTGGTAGAACAAGCTGCAGCTAGCGAGCTTGGTGACTGCGGTAGGGACAGGTACAGCACGGGGATAACGGAGACAGATTGGTCTCGTGCTTACATAAAGCATCGTGTGGCTGCTTTAGGGTTTCCACACTGGTTTTTGAAAGCACCACACTGGGGAATGAAGATACGAAGCAGGAGTGTTTGGAATGTGAAGAAAGATAAGACGATGAATGGTGGTGAGAAAGCAATCAGGAAAATGGGACATGAATGGGCAGGAAACTTTTGACGTACCAGTGACTGCTCTGCAGTGTACAGTGTCTCTTTTTTCCCTTTGACTTCTTTCTCCTCCAGGATCCTAGTAGTATTGTTCTGCTTTTTCTAGTGATTCGGTTCAGGAAGGGCAGAATAAAGATGACCTAATACAGAATTTCCTCCTGTAGTGGTAAAAAGATACTGTCAGCAGAGATTTATTGTGGCAGCAACTACTGTTCATTAAAAATCTAAGCAGTGCATGAGAAACCAGATTCAAACAAGTGTAAGGGCTAGAAAATTAAACAAGCTTCCTTCATGCGTGCAAGACACTGCAGAGAGCCCTGGTTTATATCTGTGTTTTCCCCCTCACCCAGGTATAGGGGGTGCTTGATAAGGTGAGCAGGTGCCAAGGTGCTTCAGAGTGAGGTGGGGGTGAACACCATCTTCCAAACAAAAACCAGCTGGCTCTTACCTGCTTGGGGACTCGCTTTCCTTTCTTTAAGGTCTTTAAGAAATCTCATTAGATGCTCAGTGGCATGAGAAGGGTCAATTTGTCATGGTAACGCCTCTCGTATCCTCACTTTCACAGCTTGGTCGTTTTCTCTTTTTCTTCTTCCTTCCAATAAACTGTTTCCCCCGATTGCTTCTTGGGTTTGTACTTTTTTTTGTGCAGATTTTCTGCTGCATTGTGTCTTTACTGTTGTAATGCTAACTAAAAGATTAAAAAGGGAAAGGGCTGAGTTTCCTTAAACCCTGATTCTGAGTTGTTCCATCCATGACCAATATGCCACACGTCCTGGTAGGAGTACAGTGAGCTTCGGGGGGTTGAGTACACTGCAAAAGCAGCACTGGGACCCTATTTACTTCCAGCAAGCTGGGAGTTAAGCCCCTTGATCTCTCACAGGTATAGGGGGCAGCTGAATTAATTAAGTGTCCTCCAGGTGCACAGGAGAAAGCCATCATACTCATTAGAAGCAAGAGCCTATAAGGGCTGGGAGAACAGAGGGCTAAGGGAGAAGGGATGGTGCTGTGCTCCCTCCTGGTGCTCTTTGGCAACGTTTCTGCTTATCTGAGGTATTCTAGCTTCAAAGTGAAGTTTTTTGGTGCTGTTGGAGACGGGGTGGGATTGTGTTTTTTGTTGCTGTGGAACCATGGGGAAGGTGCAGTAGAAGTGTGGCAGGGTGCTGTGGAGGGACGCAAAGTGTGCAGAGCAGTTTGCTGTGAGGAACAGAAGTGGAAAACCAACCCTAAAACTGGTGGCTTTGGGTTGATTTAGCAGCAGTCCTGGGGTAGATTGCTGTTCCTTGGGGAGAAGTGAGTGCGTTGAGAGGAATTTCAGCAGATTCTTAGGCTGCGTATCTAAAAAGGTTGATTGTCCTTGGTCTGTACCTTTGGGAAGAGTAGAGCACCAATGGTTTGGAACCTGTGGCTTTTGCATTTTTCAGGAGGTGGTTTTAATGCTGTAACTGGGATGTACTTATGTTTTGTCCTGGGAAAAGTGTATTTTGGAAGAAAGCATGTTAAAAGCCAGCTCTGAGTACCAGCCTGACCATCAGGGCACGGTAGGGCAACAAAATGGTGCTGAGTGTGTCAGCCTGATTATATTTGTACGTACAGGTTTGTAGCGTGCTCAGAGTGTGTCTGCGCGAGGAAGCGACTGGAGCACCCTGCAGATCACCCTGCTCCCATAGCCTCGCTGCTGGGGTGTCTATGGGGCCAATGGGATGGGCTATGGGGTAGGACTGGGGAACAGTCAGCTTCAGCGCCTTTGGGGTGCTCCAGGTGCTGCTAATTAACGGGTAACGAGGCTTTGGCAGTGCAGCCCGCGGTGCTGGTGGGGAGCTTGAGCCATGCGCCGTCCTTCTGTGTAATGCAGCACGAGATCTCGGCACACGGACTGCGTGAGGCCCTTCCTGCGAGGGCTTTGTGTGAGTTCATTGCGTGTTGGTGTTTGCTATATTGAGGCTGACAGATGCGCGGGTGCCTTTAATTGCTCTGAGAGCTTAAAGCCCACAAGGCACGGGGAGGAAGCACAGATTTTCAAAAGCAATCAGCTAAGTGCCAAACCTAAATGCCTGGATTTACAAGACTGCTGTGCTTTTTAGTGCTGGAACTATCCTGTGGCAATGGGAAATTCACCTCTTAGCTTCTTTGAAAATCTGTCCCATTAATTAGAACCACAGTGTGTGTGTTTGTGGTGGGTTTTTGTTTTGTTCCTTACACACCCCACCCCCCCAAATAGGTATTTACAGGATGGGGCAGGGGCTCTGGAAGAGGAAGAAGTTTGTGACATCTCCTGAGGAGAAGACGACTAAAAACATATTATTCTTGCAACTCTTTTTGCAGATCCAGATGAAAGGGGGGAAAAAAAAAAGGAAGCCTTTCCATCCCACCCCTGGACAAGCCTGCTCCGAAGAGACTACACTAAGCAACAACACCAGGGGAAACATGATGCCTTTAAGAGACTTAGCAATACCTGTTTTCACTCAGTGCCTGTTCCTGGGCTCGGATTCCCAAGTCACAATGGTAATGTTTATCTGTTTGTGTCTGTTTCTGCATTAACATGCTTTATTTTCTTTCTTCTACTTCTCCTATTCACCTTGTCCTTTCTCCAGGTCCATTAAGGCCAGGTAAGGCATGCAGGAAAGCACAGAGGAGAGGCAGGGGCACTGCTCTTTGACCTATCCCGGTGACCTGGAATGGCCAGGCGAATGATACTGAAGCTTTTGGCTTCATGGCCTCTTAAATGCATCGCTCTTCTTTTTGTTGTTGTGTTTTTGTGTGTGGAAAATGTCCAAAGCAAATAAGGCCAAACGTGGCCCCTAATGGAAGAAGTGGCTGGGAGACAAAAGTATACCTATGAGAAAGGTGTAGGGTGTGATGGAGAGGGTGGGGAAGGGATGAGGCACAGGGCTCCTCCAAGAACACCAGCCCTACGGAGGTGGCCCTGCAGCTTGTGGAAACAAAAGGGTTTTCTGTCTCTGTAGCACTTAACGAAGGGGACAGTCAATAGCGGTGACTCGATGGCATGCCTGATCCAGGGCACCTTGTTCTTTCTTGTCCCATTGTTTCTGCCATTGTTGCTACTAAATAACGCATGAAGCTCATTGAAAGCCAAAATGAGCCTGGTGAGGACTTGCTGTGTCCCTCTCGCTGGGCACCAGCCTCTGTGTGTGTAGTGGTCAGGGGACCTGGTCCTGACACTTGTTTTTCAGGTCACCCTCGCTTTGTTTAAAGAATGGGAGGACGACAATGACTTTCTCGCCTTCTTGTGCTTGAAGGTCTTTGGGTTGGTAGGAAGTGGTGCTGGGAAATTTCTTGGGACTGGGTTAGCTGTGTCTTCCTAGATGATGAATGGGTTGTGTTGCTGGAGATACTTTTCAGATCTCTGATCTTCAAAAGGGAGTGCTCAGCACACTTGTGCCAGGCAACGTACAAATGCACTGAAGGGACAAACTGGCGCAGGTTGCCCCGAGAAGCTGTGGCTGCCCCATCCCTGGAGGTGTTCAAGGCCAGGTTGGACAGGGCTTGGAGCAACCTGGGCTGGTGGGAGGTGTCCCCGCCCGTGGCAGGGGGACTGGAACTGGATGAGCTTTAAGGTCCCTTCCAACCCAAACCATTCTGTGATTCTATAATGTCCAGGTTTTCCTGAACTCCGAATGCTTTCCAGGCTCCTGGAAGTTACTAGCTCTACATTCCCTGCTACAGATAACATGCAGAGCAGGGCAGGATTTGAACCTACAGATTGCAGATGTTTTATATTCCTAGGTCTCACGTGTATGGCACTTCACCAACATTTCTTTCCTGCTAACTTCAGTGGTGACTTTGCAAACAAGATTCTAACAGTGCCAGTTTTTTTCCCCATTAGCTGGGCTCTCCAGGTTGCCATGGCCAAATTTTGGCAGGCAGTAATAAATAGCAGAAGACAGTAATCTCAGGTAACTCTTAGGGCAGTACCTGCCATGAAACCTGAGGGTCCTTTGCTCCTTACTGATCACATAGACATGGAGGGTGTTAGTGAAATGGTGGGATCAGACGCAAGGGCGTGTAATGCATCTCCTACATAGCTGTTCCCTTCTGCATCCCATGTCCTGCCCGTGCAGCGAGCCCTCTTGCAAATTCCTCAACTGGAGTCTCTGTCCTTGAACTAATTGTTCAAGTTTCTGCATAAGAACAGAACCGCTAGCAGAGACTGTCCTTGTTAGGACATGTTCTTTGGCCTGTCACAGCAAATCAGCACAAAAGACGTTAAAACAGATGTTTCCATAATGCCTTTTAAGGATGAGGAGGGATTTGCTGCGTTTGCCTGGAAGTAATGGAGACCAGTACGCCGTGTTCTTGAGCATCCTCCCCTTTTTACAACCAAACAGCATTATTCTGTTTGTTTCCTCCCCTCTTCTCTCTTTCTCCTGCACAGAGCTTTCCCATCACAGCAAAATAAACCCTGACAGACTGGATGGGAAGCCAGTTGTATCTGCTGAGTGCTCTTCAGGGCCAGAAGTCCCTTCTCTGGCTCTTTAACCCTGGACGCAAAGTCTGGACTTGCAGAGGCCCTGCTGTTAGGAGGGGGACTCTTGCCATCTAGTGGGAGGGGATGGTAAACCTCCAGGACCTCTGCCATCCCTCAGGATGAGAAGACAAAATGCAACCCTCTTTCCTCTTGGCCTTTTAGTGCGTGAGTCATTTCACTGCACACGTGGGATTATCTCCCACTGCTTTCCCACAGTGTTGCCACTGCCTCAAATCAATGAAGCTGGATTTCTCAAAGTCTTTTCCTGTCTAGAAATCTCACTCTTTTCACTTTTTTTTTTTTTTTTTTGTAATTAGGGGCAAAGCTTTGTTTACACCCTTCTGTGCTTATCTCTTGGATGGCTGAGTTGCACAGAGGGAATCTGTCAGGAACCTGTGTGTATGGGGAGGGATGTTGGTGTGTGCTGGCCAGATACCGTGTGCCACCTGCGTTGTGTCAGGAGGTTGCTTGGGGGAAGTTGCCTTTCAACAGCTGACTCCTCGAATCAGTGCTCAAAGACAGCTAGCTGAGTAATTGCTCTTACAGATAGAGGAGGAAAAGTACTTGCAAAGTGCCTCGTGCTCGAGTCTTCCTTGGCCTAGGAAAACCAGAAGCTCCCATTCAAGTCGGGAGATCTCAGTACTAACTGGCCTTCCCCCACCCCTTTCTTGAAAGGTTAAGGAGAGAAATTCAAGGAAGATGTATGTGCTGCTCTGTTGTTCAAACTGCCTGGGACTGAGAAGGAACAGCTGCTGTCGTATACAAGAACAGACATCATCTCTGAGCCCCTGTGTCTGCTACAGAAATACATCTGCTGCAAGTATTTCACAGAGCTTCAGGTTTTCACCCACCTTGGTGTATGAGCCTTTCGTTTGCTCAGAGATAGGTGTAGTTATAGGTGGATTTTGAAGGTGTGTTGCTCTCTAGATGGTCCATCGCAGGTCTCGTATGAGGCTGATCTGCACTTCTGTTTGGATGGGCCGTTTGTTAAGAGCCTGGACTTCAGTAGAGATCTTGTTTCAGATGTTTTTGTAGAGCATTGAGGTCAGCTGTGCCTTAGTGAGCTAATATGAATAGCAAGACTGAGAAGTCACTGAAGGGGCGACTCTGCAGAGCATGGAAAATCAAGTGGGTGATGGAAAGTAAGCGTGATGTGATCACTGTCTGCATTGCATTGGCCATTAGACTAGAACGCATGCAGAGGAGGAGAAAGAGAGATCTCAAAGGGTTGAAGTTATTTCTTCTAGAAAATAAATCTAATTTTTCCAGCTTTGCTGGCTGCAAAAGAGCTGTGTCATGCAAAGGTCCCTCCCTGAATAGAAGCAATGCAAGTTTACAGTCCTTCCAACAGCAACGAGCAGTAACCAACTAGCAGGGGATGGGAGTCCAGGAGGTCGGTTCAGTCACTGCCAAACTCCTGATGTGGAAATCATAGAAACTCCAATAGGGATTAAACTTGTTATGTAAATCGGTTTATGCCTTTTCTGAGGGATGCATAGACCTGCTTCTCCAGGATCGCTGGTGTTTGTTAGCCATGCTGTGAGCTCAAAAGCAGGGATATAGCTCTCCAATTACACGTTGAAGGAACTTTCCACTAGGGCCAATTGGTGTGAAGATTGCCACGTGTCGTTAACACTCTCTCAGAACAGTCAGGGCCTTCAGTTCTTTAGGTATCGCCTAGATCATCTCTGTGCAGAGCGACCTTTATGGAGCTTAGTGTATCTACTCTGTGAATTTGAAAGGTCAAGTTGACCTGTGGCTCCAGAGAGTCTACAGGGTGAAAACACAAGGTTTGGGGAGGCAATGAGCCTTCCCTTTTTAAAAGAACTGAAAATTGGAGACGAGAGATTATAGAACCTAATAGTGCGTACCTAATTTTTGGGAGCATGGACCATGACTGTGACTGCTTGGTCAAAACCCGTCTTGACTTGTCCGTATGGCAAGGCGTGTCCTTCGTGCAGATGCAGTAGAAAACACGTAGGCGAGGGATGTGGAGCTGAAATGGTGGCTGTGTGTATGGATGGCCAAGAGACAGATTTGGCTGTAGCTGGTACTTGTACAAGAATTTTGCATGAAAATATTGTGTGTGGAGTCATTGAATGGAGAAAATCGGTGCCCACTGTTAGCTATGGCATTGCTGCCCCCGAGGGTTCATCTTTCCCCCTTTTTTGGAAGAAGCTGAAAGATTGCTGCTGGAGAGAGGATAAGATATGGGGTGGTGGATCTGCGCTTCCCTCCTGGTGAAGGGCAGCAAACTCCACATAGCCCAAAGAGCAATGAGGTGACAGTTAAGCAAGTTGAGAGGTGATGGGGTGGCCGGTGGGCTCGGGAAGTTGTTTCCCTGGTCTCCTGTTTACCTAATCGGATGATGCAAATCTGGTTTGTGCAGCACTTTTTTCTGTAGGCTATATGATTTTGAGAGGTTTTCTAATTTATTTTTTTTTTTGCTACGTGCTTTTCTTTTGGTCTTAACCAGCTGCAGGATGAAGGGGGCAGCAAATTCCCTGAATCCAGTGCGTCACCTTGAAGAGCTTTGCTGAATTCCTGCCGAACGTTTTGCTTTATGCAACCACCAAACTCTTCCATCAGCTGGAAGCCTGCATGGCATTTGCTGCTTGTATCCTTACCCGACCCGGGCATTCGGCAAACATTCCTCCGGCAGGCTGTCATGTTTCTCCATGCCCTGATCGGCAGACGCTCACACATTCCTTCCTCTGGCCAAACTGCCTTCAGCTTCCTGCCAGTCTGAAATAGCTCTGCTTTGTGGAGCTTCTGCTGTGACACGTTTTTCCCCTGATGTCCCTGAGCCTGAGTCCGGCCAGGCTTGACCCACCAGGTGGTGCTCTGCTGATAGCCATGATGCTAATTGCAGTTTGCAGAATTTTACCTCTTTCACGAGCGTTCCCAGTACAGGAGAATTAGGGCACCGTTGGCTGTCGTGCAAAACCTTGGCTGCTCCTTGCCACTGGTACTGGCTTCATGGGAAGAAGAACCAAGCTCCATTTCCGTGGCATCCTGGGATTAAGCCCCAACATCTTCCTATGCTCTGTATCACACCAAGAAACAACTGTCCTCTTCCTATTTATTTTTTTTCTCCTTTAACACCACGATTGATGCTGGGGCACTGCCCTGCAGGGGGCTTTGCCAACTTGTGGGAATGGGGTTGTCATCACTCTACCAGTATCTTCAGCTGGTATAGTCAGCTCTGGGTGGGTATCATCTCAAAGCCTACTGTGCCCATAAGTAATGGGGCCATTCTTGTGTTGGGCTGAGCCCTCAGTTCTGGACCAAACTCTCCACACTTCATGTAGAGTCTGTGAAACAGAGGGCAAGAGAGACTTTGTGCTGGACACTTGACAGTCTCTTGTAAGCAAGGTTGAGCTTCTCTGGCGTTGTCAGCTCATTCAGTGAAGAGCTGTGACCTTGCTTTAATTATTCAGGGCTGCATTACACTTCCAAACTACCTTCTTTTCTGTTTCCAGCTGTTACCATTTCCTCTAATGTTGGCGTCCAGTTCAGTGCAATATGCCCTTCCAATAAAAGGTGGCATCAGAGAGTGGGGAAGCTCTGGACATCAGTGCCAGAGCAGCTGGGACACAGAACAAATGCTGCTTTTCCTGTGGTTGGGGTTGAGAAAATGGAGTTCCTGCTCTGAGAAGGGAAGCAGGCGTACTTGGTGGGGGTTAATTGTGTTTAGGAAGTGATGAAAAGCCTGGGAAGAGGGAGAAGCCTGACGACAGACGTGTTCTTGTCTGCTTTGTGCTGGAAATGTATCCAGAGATGTGGATTAAGCACTTGAACTTTTCAAAATAATTAATAGAATTGATTTGAGAATTGCTGTGAAAGCAGGCAGGGCTAACCTGGAAGAGCATGCCGGAGGCAGCAGACCTGCACCAGGGAAGGGCTTGCTAGAAAGTCCTTTACAAATATGAATATACTGAAATAAATGGGGATATTCCTTGGAAAGTTAGCCTTTGGGAATACCTGCTCTTCTTTCTGTGCCTATCAACTTTCTGCTGACTTGTTTGGAAAAAAAAAAAATTGAACGTAGATTTAAATACCCAAGGTCAAAGCTGGTGAGAAAATAAATTTCCATTCTTCGGGAAATGCTGACACTTCAGAATGTGTTGCTGTCTAAAATTGGGTCAGAAGACAAAATTTCAGGGTTTTCTTTGTAATAGAGATTTGAAAGCCACTATTTTCTTGTTATTTTCATGGTTACAGAAAATAGAATTGAATAGAATTGTTATGAAGCATTAAAAGTCTAAATGAAAAAAAAAAAGAGGAGAGTTTTAAAAACATAATCCCCCCCCATTCTGGTTGAAAAGATTGCAGAAGTTTACAGTTGCCTCAGAATAATGTCTAATTGATTTAGCTGCTACTTGTTGATAGAGGAACTGTTTCAGCCAGCTCAGACCAGTGGTACTGTTTCACTGCTGGCTGTTCACAGCACAGATGCGCTGAATTTTCTGACACAGCAGAGGTCGGGATTTTTGATTGGTCTGAGTTGGGTTTTTTTATGAAGAATTGTTTTTAGTATCTCGTTAGTCCTCGGGACATCAAGGAGTCTGGAGTAACTCTTGCTGCAGGTCTAGATGGGTTTTAAGTATGTGCCTTGGTTTGAGCTGCTGTAATTTCGAGCCTCGAGATTATTGAGCAGCTGGAAAAGGAGTTGCTGGATGCTGAAGGGTTAAGGTGGGTGATACCTCTGCGGCTGGGGAGATGGCATGCTGCAAACCCTACAAACTACAGAAAGGGGTGTAAGTTTGAAGGTGCCACACCAAGAGACCCCACACTCCTCTGTCTGTGGAGCGCTTAGCACTGGGAGGCTCTGAATCGAACTGGGGTGCTTAAAAACTGCTGTCGTCACGCTGTATTATTTAATACTGGTATTGATACGATTCTCGGTATTTGTTCTCTAGGAATGTCCTGAGAAAGCATTCATTTTCCTAATCCACCTCCTTCCCCGCAACTCTGGCTATGTTTCCCCCCCCCCATTTCTTTTCTGTTTGCAGTCCTTCTGCTCAGATTACAAGACAAGCCCATGATATCACCCGCTATGAGCTGAGGCTGAAGGGGCTGGGTCTTGGGAGGGGTTTGCTTGGCTAAGTCTAGTGAAATTTGCCAGGAAGCAGCAGCTTCTTGCAGCATATTTCTCTGGCTGCAGGATATTTTCCAGCGCAGAGGGGACCACTCCGACGGCGCGCTCAGCCCAGAAGAAGGAACTTCATGAAGCACGGCAAGAGAGGGGTCGCCCCCAGCGCAGCCTACCACTAACTCCAAGGTAAACGCAGTCTGGCCGCGACTGCAAGCCACAACAGTGGCATTATTGCTAGAGATGAAGGGGCTGATCAATTAGTTTAAACGTTTCTAACCCTCTCTTGCTTCGGGGCTGAAAGTTTGATTTCACTTCTTCCCTTTTCTCTTTGAGCGTATTTTCTTTCTCTCCCATCAGTTTGTTATAAAGTGTGATGTTTAGACATAACAGGCTGGGGGAAGAAGGCAGACGTTTCTTCTAATTCCTGTCCCCTGAGAGTTGATTTGGCAGGGGTGGGATGGCACAGATGCTCAGTGTCACTTTGCAAATATGTTGTGACCAAGTTAAAGGCTTTCTCTCGTTCCTTGCTCACGGGCATGCACAGATGAAATAAAAAAGACATGTTGCAAACTGTTTACAAGTTCAGGCAATGCTTATTCTGTAATATTATTAAAATGTGCTTGATTTAGACCAGAAAGCTGCAGCACATGCCATCAACATTGTGTAAATGTTACCAGCTAAACTTCAGAAGCAGTTTAAATTCTCCTCTTTGAATAACTCTGCTCTTTCAGAGGAAAAGGCTTCAGTGCAGATGTTTCCCATTGGCAGAAGGTGCAAAAAAAAAAGTTACGTCCCTAGTTAAGAAACTTTTCTGCTGTCATTGCTTGGGATTCACAGCCCCTTGCAAAGCAGCCCTCAGCAACTTTCTTTAGGCTGTTTTATCACGCAGCAGTCGCAGTAGTTTTCAGGAGGACTCCAGGATATGCAGTGGTATCCACCTGTGAAGAGTTGCAGCACAGAAACGCGGGATGTTTCTCTCTGCAATGAAGTTAGCCCAGGCTGAGTTCTGATCCTTCAGCATGCACACAACTAACTCTGCCTTCTTTTAGATTCATTTTTGGGTTTTAATTTAAACAGATGTTAGTGTGTGTGGATGAAAAAGAGATCTAAAGACCAAGGTAGTTTAGAAGACTGTAGAGAAAGATCCTAGTTTGGCTATCTGGGAGCGTAGTAGGAAAACTATTTAGCATCTCTATAATCAGCTCATAAAGATGACATTGCAGTACTTTCAAATTTGTACTGAATAGGGGCTGAAAATAATTGCTTTAGGGTTCCTACTTGCCAGTTTCATTTCATCTGTATTGAACCACCCACAGTGGTGGAATTTTCCTTGGCTGGAAGCTAGAGAGCGGTTAGAAAACATAAAATGAAATATTAGCATGAACTACTGCAATAACAAAGCATATAGGGAGAAAGCACATCTTCAACGTAGTGTGCTGGATGCTTGTTGCTGTGGGAATGAATTTCATGTCATCTTAGTTCTAAGGGCAGGGTGATGTTGGAAAGCACCCCCAAAAATGGGTTACTAATATGAAGATTAATACTTCAGTCAGATGGTAATGAGACTCAAGATAACTCTGAGATTGTCTGCTCTCCAGTCAAATCCAGTGTGGTGTTTTGTGAGCACTGGGGCAGGAGTGCAGAGATGAGGTCTTTAGAAAAATCTTCAAGAAAGTTTTAGCTGCTTGGAAAAGCCACCAAGATTGAAGGGGGTGTTGATGATGTAGTAGAATATGATGCCTTTGTCCTCAGCAGGGTGATTTAATAGAGAAGGCATGCATTTTGCTGCAAGTGCTATCCTCTTGCAAGTTAAGCAGAGACCCCCAAATGCATGCCTAGTAACGTGCTCTGGGCTTTTTTCAATAGTTTGACTCCCAAGTTCATTGTCTTTACCTTACTGTACCGCTAACTCCCCTTCTGTTTTTAATGTTTCTTGCTTTTGTGTTTATTTTAAGCTTTTATTCCTTCTCCTCCTGAACTGTTTCATAACATTCTGGGTCCTGTTGAAAAACAGTGATGCCCTTTCTTAGACATCCCAGTGGATGGAATGATTTAGCAGATCAACCAGTCAGTTGCTTTGCAAAGCGCTTTCTGTGAGATGCTGTGGGAGCACGTGTGCATGCAGATACACGTTTACTATGAATGTCTGCAAATACACACACTGAGGAGGAAAAGTCCTGCTCCTAATCTGTAGTAATGCCAGTGGAAGCGTGTTATTTCAAGCGATATTTCATAGGAATAACAACACGCCGTTCTGAAGTCAACCTGTCCCGTGTCTGCACTGCTGAGGGGTTAGGCTGTGTTAATTAAGACAGCGTTACACAGAGGTATGAGGGGCACCTCCTTCTTGCAGGATATCTAGTGTTTGCTAGTGCTCTTCAAACTTGGGTCGTGCACATCAGTGTTTTGATTCTGTGAGTGTGGTACCTTTTTGTAGGGTCTTTATTCATGAACTAATTGTGTATATTGTATAGGTCACGAAGTAATTCTGCATGTTTCATGAAAAGAGAAGTTGAATCGTATAGCTCTTGTTGTCACTGCTGGTTTTACTAAGTACAAACAGACTGCTTGGCCATCATAACCACATCCACTAGCTGCAAATTAA
Source organism: Anarhynchus alexandrinus (assembly GCA_008711295.1). Taxonomy (NCBI): domain Eukaryota; kingdom Metazoa; phylum Chordata; class Aves; order Charadriiformes; family Charadriidae; genus Anarhynchus; species Anarhynchus alexandrinus. Next base: position 1,969,188 of record VUYV01000083.1, on the reverse strand, counting down.
AGAATTTATACTGCTAGGTTCAAAAAATCACTTTTTCTGTTTAATTGCCTTGGAAGTATATTTGGGAATAAGTTCTGTTTCCCATTAAGAGTACAGCACAAGGTCTGTGGAACAGCCAGCTGGTGCTGGCCAGGAGCCTGAGAGTTGTCATGATTCACATCTCTATTCGTCTTCGTTCTCCAACACCAGGCAAAGGAAAGAGATAAGGAAAATAAAGAACTTCCCGAAATGAAGCATATTTGAATTGCAACTGTGACGTGGAGAGAAGATGCTGCGTGTGTCCATCTGAGCCCCAGGCAAGGTTTTTTTGCCTCTAAGAATGCATCGAGGGGCTAAAACTGAAAGCAAATGTGAGTAGCTTCAGTTGAAGGAGTAGATCTGAGAAGAGGCCACAGCCTGGATTTGGAAGCTGTAAGAAGCGTTCAGCCGAGCCCTTTCATGAAACATTCGGACCATGGATCTGGGTGTTTTACCCTGCGAAAATTGCTGTGGCCATGCAACTTTGGAAAGCAGCACACTTCTAACCATTTGGATCTCATCGACCTAATCAAATAGTGGTGCAAAGGGCTTTGGTTAGGCAACTTCCACAGACACTGATTTTTCTCTTGCTGGGCTTGTAGCTGTCTTCTTTTAAAAGAAAACACATGCAAAGTGCTTTTTATTTTCTATTCTCCTAACTAGTGTGTTTGTCCATCAGAGCTTCTCTTCTCTTCTCTTGCCATCACTTGCTACTGAAGCTAGACAAGCAACACACATTCCTGGGCTATATACATCTCTCTGCTGTCCGTTCAAAGCGCTGTCTGTTGTAGTGTATCCTCAACAGCTGGCAAACACTCCAAACTCTTTTCTGTTCCAGGTAGCACATACTTCAGTAAGCTTTTTAGGAGAGGGTTGGGGGGGGAAGGTGGATGTGTACGTAGGTACATTTGAATGTGAAGCAGAAGCCAGAAGGTTCTTTAGTAATTGTTAAATAATGTTGTTCATCTCTTGAGTGAGATCTTGTGGCAAATCTATAGGTTTGGATTGTGTGAGCTTTAGCTCTGCTGCGAGAGGGCATACTGGGACTTTGCTCTCTCTTTCCCCGCAGCATCCCGACAGGCTAGAAGAAGCAAATTGCATTTGGTAACTTCCCTGATGTAAACAGCTGTTGAATTTGCTACTGGTTGCCCTCGGCCAGTTTGCAATAATGTGAAATTTGCTTTCTTAAGGGAGCTCTTGGCTCCCTGGTAGCAGGTTTCAGCTCCCGAGCAGCGACAGCTCTCTGAAGTGACTTAGGAAAGCCCTGCGCTGATGGGAGCGCTGCAGGAGCCCGAGTGAAAGGGATGAGCAAATGGCAACAGCTCAGTGGTAATGGCTCATAGGCATCGGTTCTTTTCTCCTCAACTGTGAAGAGAAATCCAGAGGAAAGGTGTTCCTCGGAGTGATCGCTTGTGGGTTATATTGCCATCCTTGTGGCTTGCAGCATCTCTGGGTTTGTAATGTGTCAAAATGTTACCCTGAAATGACTTCTGTCGTGTGTGTTCTGGGCTCTGCCTTGAACCTTATGCAGCATTTTACTGAAACAAAAAAAAAAGGCCCTTTAGTTGTTGATTTAGATGTCCCTAGCAGCATTTTGGTTTCCTTTAGTCATTCCATTTCCACCTCCAGTACACTCTGTAGATTGCCTTAGCCTTTGCTAAGAAGTGGCTGTGTACTGACACCAGAGGGGGCTTCACTGGCCCATCAGGGGCAGCAGGACGAGGTCTTGGCCCCGAGGAGCCCATCCCCGTCACGCAACACCCTACACGAGTTTTGTTATCAAGCCCGTGCCGTTCTGCTCCATGGGAGGTTCAGTTACACTGAAGTCAGTCCGAAGGATGTCTGGGGGATTTCTGGGGAGAGGGTTAAGAGTGATGGTGGCTTTTCTGATCGCCCCACTTAACTGTGTCCACTCCTTAACGATGGGGGTAAATATGGGTCTTGCGTTGCTCCTCTACCTTTGGTAGAGGGTGTCTATGGGTCTTTGCTGTAGATCTGGATTTATTGCCATTCCTTGGTATATCTGGCCCTGGCAGTGACTTTTATGTCTTAGTGTTTTCAGAGCGTGAATAAGAGGGCTCTCATTCGTGGTTTACTCTGGGGTTATAATCAATAGGGATTTAATCTGTGAAAATATTAGTCCTAGTGCCTGCAGCAGGGCTGAGTCTCTTGGAACGGTTGGAGAATGCATCTGAGCTCTTACCCAAGTGAGCGGTAGCAGTTCTACTCACTTTAATAGTACTGGAGAGGGGCCCAGGGTGAATTGCCCTTGTGTTGGCTGGAGACCCGCTTGGGCGGCAGTGGGAAATCCTGTTCTGCCCCGTGGCCGTGCCGGCTGTGGGATGTGTGAGTGTGCCCGAGGAATGCGCTGTGGGCGACGGGGCATGGAATTGGAAACGCAGGGCGTGCGATTCGGGCGGTACCGTTTCAAGTGGCTGAGTACCGACTGTTTGGTGCTCCTGGCCGAGACCCAGGCGTGCCAGCAGTGGTCAGAGCGCTAATTGTCTCTTCCTCCTGATGGATGCCAAGCCAAACGGAGCATTGCTGGATCTCCGGTCACAAAGGACTCGAATCCACCGCTCCAGACTTTCCTTTTGTTGTCCGGATAAGGATGGGAGCAGGAAAGCTGCTGCTTCTGGTTTTGTCCGAGCTGATCTATTGTTCGGATGATTTGGTGAAATTAAAAAAGGGATCCTTGCTGGTGGGAGCAAGCTTTTGATTTGGGAAGATGAATAGCGTATTAGTTTCACCTGGTGAATTCTCTGAAGAAGTAAAAGCTCAACATTATTTTGAAATGGAACTGTTGTGTGTTTCCCTGTCGGCCTGTGCCCATCTGTTCCCTTCAAGACTTAAGACTGGTGTCCTGAAAAGGGCTGAGTCAGCAGCTAGCAGGAGCATGCTTTAAAGCCTTAAATTACATGTTAATGCGGTGATGGAGAATCATCTTATGGCCTGAAGTACTGGATGGGGAGCCAGGAGTCCCAGAGTATTTTCCTGGCTTCTCCACTGACTTGATTCAATAGCTTTTAATCTTCTGTCTTGGATTCCTTTGAATGAGGAGACCAAAATATATACTTTCAGGATTACATCATTATTTATAAGCGTGGAGGCTATTTAAGAGAGGATGCGAGGGGAGGAACGAGCCCTACAATAAAGGGAATAGCCAGCACAACCCAAACATCTTGCGAACCTAAGCCTAGATTTGTTCTAAGGGAGTTCAGCATGTGCAGCTTTCTTCGAGACTTGGGGAAAAAGCGCGTCCAAATCTTGGTCACAGCAGCAGAGGAGTGGGTTTACTTAAATATTTTCCTTATGAAATTTTGTTATTGTGGCTTACAGTGATGCTGCCATAAATGTGTGCAGTTGGCTCCCGTCTGACACTGTCCATTTTTGCTTCTTTAAATGTTCTTAAGGGAGTCTGTTGCTGAATGGTCAGTGTTCCCATTGAGGAGCAGTGATAGTTTTCCTTCATATTGATGCAGTGCAGCTGACATCTCGTAGCTAAGGAGAGAGGTTTCAGGAGGAGCCAGGAAAGAATAAACCCAGGACTCAGTGGCTGTTGTGCCGCGGAGCGAAGGAAGTGGTGTAAAATTTTCTGTGCTGCTTTATCGGTCCTCTAGACCAGTCCTGTGGTGCTGCTTGTCCTGCCTCCCAGCGAAAACCGACCCGGATGGGATGGATGGATGGATGTCTCTGCCAGAAGATGCCCGAGCCTCTCCGGTGCCGTAACTCCATGTTGTCCCCATGAGCAATCATGATAGGAGACAGAAAGCTGAGAGCCCTTTTCAGTATCACAGTGCTGGGTCGGCTTCCCTGGACGCTGCTGGTCACACTGGGCTCCTGAAGTTTCCCCGTTGTACCTGGGCTGCTGGTTCTTGTGGGAAAACTAAAACATGCCTGCGTTTAAATTCCACTGGATTCTGCTTTTCCTGACATCGTGACTTGGTCTGAATAGTTTCTCTTAAGCACCTCAATAAACAAGACCTCTGGGGATGGAGGGGTTTATTTCTGGGGCGATGCAAACACTGTGAAAGCTTTCTCTCTTAAGGTTTGAATTTGTAACTATTTTGAAGCGGATGGTAATATGACCTGAAGGAAAAGCGGACTGTGGTTGCTAGTACACACTGCAGTGTTGTCTCCTGAAGCATGGGGGATTGCTGCTGTCCTGATGTTACGGAGAATTCCTCCCGGATTTGCTTCCGCAGGTGGAACAGGACGAGAAGGGAGATTTCTGAACGTTTTTCCAGTGCCTTCCCCTGGGCCCTCGAGCCCCTCCTGACTCTCGCAGGATCCTGACAAAGATGAGATACGATGCTGTACGACCTGAGCACACAATGTGTGTGCCCCGCGTCATTTTCCTTAGCGAAGGTTTGGGATTGTGTTCGTACAGGCTTGTTAAAATTCCTTCACGCTTCCCTCCGTCGAGCAGGGGGCTCTCGGGCAACCGTATCCCCCCTCGCCAGGCTTTCTTCCGTTCTATGGTAAATAGTGGTTTTTCTTAGTCTTGCCTGACTCGGAAGTCTCTAAGCTTTTGGGGAACAAAAGCAAACTTGCCTTTTGGAGTCTCGGGGCTCCTGGGGTGCCTGACTCAGCAAGGCTTTGCCATGAGTCAAAATTACACCTGCTGCATTCACTATAACTTAAATTAGATTCTCCCTGACTAATCTTGGTGTCAATTAAAGTAACCTGGAAGTCTGCTGTGATGCCCCCCCAGCTGCTCATGGACCATGAGGTCTCCCAGTGCTGTGAGTTTTTGAAAGGCTCTGGCATCTTGCAGTGGTCCGTCTGCTTTATTAATTAACACTTCAGGGAGTACCGCTCTCAGCTGGTAACTATTACATCCTGCCTCGGAATGGTTTCCCCAAATTGTTGTGTCTTTTGGCTGAAGTCCTTCAGTGAAATGACTCAAGAGCTTTGGTTTGAATAGAAAGCAGTGCTGGAAACTGGTTGTTGCACAGCTTTTAGCTATTCCTTGGCCTCTGCTCGCCGCAGACCCCTGTTAACCTGAGCGCGGAGCTGACCGCTGGTCATTGTTTGCCTTGGCATGAGCGGGACGAGAGAAACATGCTGACCCGCTGGTTACACGCGGTTTGTCGATCCTTTTCTCCTGTAAAATATTATTATTTAGTTTACTATTGAGTTTTCTGGAATATCATAAAACCAAACTGTAACCTAGAGGGGAATTTGGCATATTCTGTTAATGATGCTGACATGCCTTCTAATCTCGTGAGAGCTAGAGGTCCTTCAGGACTTGACCGTGAGGCTGCTCACCACGCGTTATCTGCCTTTGCCTTCTCAAATGTCCTCCGTGTGGCTGCCTGCTCCGCAGCAAGAGCAGACGCTTCAGAAGGTCCCAGCAACATATAAAGAGAGCGCTGCGTTCTTGCACGTGTGGGACAGCCATGGGAAAGCTGTAATGACTTCTTTGGAATCCCAACTGCGCAGCTTTCGGCTGAGTCAGGGCCCTCCTACCCCTCATCTTAGTTTTTGGAGAGAGGTTGTTTCACTCCAGCTTAGGTTTTGATTAATATTTGCTGAGGCTTTTAAAATCCAATTCCTGCAGTAGCAAGAAAACAACAGCCGCATAAAATGAAGTAGGTCAAAACAGATGTTTAAAGAAGATTACAACTGAAAACCAGATTTTTCTGAAGACCGCTAGGCTTGAAGTTAGACATCCCCCTTTCGGTGTTTTTCCTTGTAAGTAACATATGTTATTCTTCTCTGTTATGATCTGACTGAGGGGGTTACTCAAATCTCGTTATACTGTTCCTGACAATTGCTCTGCCCATGTGTTTATCCTCTGGGCTAAAAACCATCTTGTATCCATGAAATACATCGCAAGAGGTTTGTTTTGAAATCGGCGCTTTTAGGTATTGAAGTCAGGCATGTCTGACTAGTACTAATGTGCCTTGACTCGGGAGCCTTTTATTTTTGCAGAACACATGCATCCTGCCCTGTGGACTGCATTTGCTTTGGGAAATCCCCCTTGTTTGCTGCTGGAGGGGGAGCAGCCTTGTGAAAGCAGTTGTACTTCCTTCCTCTCTTCCCCTCCAGCTCTCTGGTGTGGGGTAGGACTGTATTTTATTCCTCTCTTGCAGCTTCGTCTCCTGACCTGCAAAAAAATTGAAAAATACCTGGTTTCCATAGCAGTATTTCTCTGAATGACTGATGAAAATGTACAAATCTCAATCTTGTGAATGTACGTGGCTCCTTGAAACCAAGTGTTTATTTTCTGAGGGTTTTTTTGCCGCATGTTCTCCCCCTGCCCTGATTTAGTTAGACCTGTTATAAAGCTTCCCCTTTCTTTTCCTGTTTCCTTCCCTGATGTCCAAGGCTAGACTTTTAACCCACGTGCTTTCCATTTCATTTGTCTATTCCTTAGGCAAATGCCTTTCATCCCCAGGCCTCAAAGCACCTCAGTAGGAAGCTCGTGATCACCAGTCCTGTTTTACACAAGGGGAAACTGAGGCACAGCCCCAGAAGTGACCTGCCTGAGGTCCCGCAGCTGAGGTTTGAACTGATGTCTCTTGAATTTCAGGCTAGTCACCTGGGATGTGATACATCTCCTCATTAAGCAGCTTGAAAGGCTGGTCAATGTGTCTTGCTGTGTCTTTGTATGAATATTTGATCTTCTCGTCGTTTTTTAGGGATAGCTAAGACCTAGCAAAAATACTGGAGGATTTTAGCTTCTAGACATCTGGTTTTGGAGCCAAGTCTTTCCCCTTCTCCCTCCCCTTTGGTGGTTGCCAGGAAATAATGGAGCTTTGAAGGGCTGAGGAGGTTTTTTCCCACTACGCTCTGGTATTGCTTCATTTGGAAACTATTCAATCATCAACCCCCCCGTGCGCTGCTTGACCACTCCATGTGCGGGGTGCCTGAATGACGGCTGGGGAGGACGTGAGCGGCAAGCGGGCACAAAAGGACCGGGATTTAACTCTGCACAGCATCTGGATGAAATTCCTCTAATGAGTCAAAAAGTTGCTGGTTCATACCTTAAATGACGAGCTTATTTAAGGATGTAGCACTCGTATGACGAGTAAGTCCCTATCCAGACTTGGCAACCAAAAACTGGAGACCATTAGCCACTACTCCATCGCACAGACGAGATTAGCCAAGACTACTTCTGCAGAGTGTCTCTGTCCAGTAACATATGTTGATTGTCTACAGCTGAAACCGGACGTGCAGTGACAGAAATAAGTCTTCTGTCATTGTATTGGGAAAACAGACTTCAGTATAAATACCTCACTTCTGACCATATTATAATACATTTCACAACCCTTCTGGTTTTCCACTGTTTAAGTGATGGTTTTGGCTTCTTTATTGAAGGAGGTACAGGAGAAAAATGGTTCAGTTCTGTCCTGGTAGGATTTGAACGAAGGTTGGCTGTAGCTCGCTAGACCCACTGAACTACTGGATTTACAGGGAAATAGGAAAATCAATTGCTAGCACTTGTGACCTGTAGAATTTTGCCCTAGAAAAAATATTTTCCAGCTAAACTACTTAGCAAGTTGGCCTAAACTTAGAAACAGTTTTCATGGGGGGGCGGTGGTGTTCAGTTTGTTCTTCCACCCCACAAGAACTAATTTACTTGACTTTGGTTTTTACAGGTGGTGTTGTACATAGTCTTTTCCATAGCTTTATCCCCTGCTGAAGCAAGAGATAGAAAGTCTATGTCGCTACCGAGCCTTACTCAAACTTGCCTTTCGTTTCAGGACAGCCACGCAGTACCTACCTGCACTGATTGGCAGCTGCTAACAGAGGACTTGGCTCTGAGAACTGTGAGCACTGAAAATGGAAAGATTCCTGGGTTTTACCCGTAACCACTGTTTCATCATGCTGTTCTTCATCTCCCTGAGCCCGCTGGGCTTTGCCCAGTATGAACACTGGCCCTACCTCCCCGGTTACCCTGAGCCACCCCCACAAGTGTACCAGCCCCCCCAGAGGCCGGCAAACGTTCCCAAGATCCAGCTGCGGCTTGCAGGGCAGAAGAGAAAACACAACGAAGGCAGAGTGGAGGTGTTTTACAGCGGCGAGTGGGGCACGGTGTGTGACGATGACTTCTCCATCCATGCTGCGCACGTGGTCTGCCGGGAGCTGGGCTACGTGGAGGCGGTGTCTTGGCTACCCAGCTCGAAGTACGGAAAGGGAGAAGGTAAGGTGACTCCAGAGCAGTGGTATCGTATTAGCCAATCCCCAATAATTGGAGGATCCCCAATCCTCCAATCCCCAATAATTCTTGACCTGTCAATCAAATTTAAGATGTAGTGATATTTCCTGCAAATGTGGCTGAAAAGGTTTCTGGGTGAAGCAGTGCCTCTCTAAATCAGGGTCCTGTTAGACTGAACAGTTACATTAATAGGTGCTTGCTTGTTTTGACTGAACCAAGTTAAGGAATGATGAGATAAGGAGCTGAAGGACCAGATCCTGGTGTGTGAGCTCTGGCAGGGGATGCTTGGGAGCAGGCGGTGGTGGAGAAGGGTAGGAGGCTCCTCAGCAGCCAGTGTGGCTCATCAAAAGGCAAGCTGCACCCACAAGTGTAATGTATAAGCGGTCTATTTCTTTATTCGCATTTCAATTGCCTGCAGTGAGTCAAATAGAACCTCTAAACACTCCTTCCTCCTAGTCTTTTTTCCTCTGAACTGTTTAGGGTCTAAGCAGACTGCCTATGCGGTGCTATACAAATCTTCTTTCCCCCGTTAGCCTCTCTGGAGACATACGCATCGTACTCTGCAGTGCAGCCTACCCTATAGAACCCCAAAGGGGTGTGCATGCTTCGTGTCCTGTATAGGACTACATTTATAACAATCCTCTTGGACACTCTCAGGCTGTTCCTCGTGGGGAAAAGCTATTCACCCTCACCCCAAACTGTACATCCTTTCTTGCTCTTTGAAATTGTACGTGATGGACGTGTGGACAATTTCACATCGCACCTTATTGCACCTCATTCCCAAATACGTGCTGGACAAAGACCTTGCAAGGTTTGTGTGTTATAGCAATGAATTCTTGAAATCACAATGCTTGAGAAAGAATAGCTCTGTAATGTTATATATCTCAACAGACTTCATTGTCATCTTTTGATATGCTGTTGGTTAAATGTTGACCTACAGAGAAGTTTCTCTGCAAGCATCGAAGCCTGGCACACCGTTGATGTAACCCACAGACAGATTATTTCTACTGCAGCGGGGATAAACGTGCTGACTGTCTCTTACTTAGCACCACTCGTTAGTGCTCACACCTATAAACTTGCCTGTAAAAGAGCAAGCGGGCCTTAACAGTGACTTGACTGAAATGCGAAACCTTGAATGTTGTCCCAGGCTGTGGATTTTGGCTCTTGGGGTAGAGTAGGAGATTTCCGAGCAAGAAAGAGGCCGTGACATTTGAAAACAAACCAGAAACCGATTGCCATGTGATGTAACGGGAGCGAGAGTTCTCTGCACGCCAGAGTAGCGCTGGGTAAATCCCGGTGCAGGGGGGATCGCGCCTTCCTCAAACCGCAGAGCCGGGCTTTGCGGGAGCTCTTTCTGCTCTCCTGTTTGGGGAGCACGGCGAGGGCTGGCAGATCCATCCGCTGGTGATTAACCAAGTGAACTTGTTAGAGCTGCTGGAACGAAGCTGGGCCGGCCAAGGGAAACAGCTACAGAATCTCCTGGTGGCTCTGAAGGTCAGGCAGTCCTTTCTGTCCAAAGGACGGGTTATTCTTCAGACAAGCAAAGCGTTTGGGATCCTAAAATATGGAAATTGCTTGTTGGCCCTCGCTCCCTGCAGTTTAGGGGGCAAATCTCAGGGGAGCAGCATGTGCCCAGCACATTTCCAAAGGGAAAAGGAGCACTTTGAAAAGACGGATCTCGGAGATGCTGTTGGCTCTTTTGCTCTCAGATGCTCCTGGGAAAATATGACCTAAAGTTCGGAGGTGGCACCTATTGATTTTTGTCTGCTCATCTTAGAAGTGAGTTCTGAGAGACCTTATTTTTTTTTAAATATATATACATGCACGTACATGTGCATGCTCATGTGCGCACGTACACACTTTTTGCTGGAGGGAAAATGGTAATTACAGTCTGGAAACTGGATCTGGCAATTTGTTTTCAAAGAGTACCCAAATAAGAGTTTCCAATCAATAGTGGTTTGCTAAAGCTTTTGCAAAAATCTGCTTTTAAAAAGTTAGGGCATTTAATCAAAACTTTGAGCTGTCTCCTATAAGAGATTTAATGAGGATTTGATAAATGAGAAATGATGTAAAGAGAAGCCTTAAATACAGAAGGGATGATTTGGTGAGTATGATGAGAGGGCAGGATCTAATCAGCCGAATCGAGGGGACCCGGTGACACTGTGTGCTCTCAAGTGGCTGTCATCAGAGGAGGTCAGTTATCGCTGTGAGCAGCGGAGATCTGCTTCAGGATGATGGTATTTTTTTATTACCATGCAGATAAGGGAAAGGGAAAGCTGTGGGGCAGAGCTGTTTCCAGTTAGTAAGTACTTAGTAAGTATTCAGTTAGTACTTAGTTAGTAAGTACTCAGTAAGTACTAAGGTGGATCGTTGATGTTCCTTAGCTGTTTTATTCAAGCTTATTTTAGCAGTAATCTCTTCCCCTGACATAAGAGCGCAGCAGCCGTGCTTGCTTTGCTGTCGGTTATCAGCACAGTCTGGGTTTATCCTCTTTGTGAGTCTCAGTTCTATTTTCTTTCCCCTTCAGGGAAAATTTGGATGGACAATGTCCACTGTAATGGCAAGGAGACCACCCTGGCAGCATGCACTTCAAATGGCTGGGGAGTAACTGACTGCAAACACACCGAAGACGTGGGAGTGGTCTGCAGTGAAAAGAGAATCCCTGGCTTCAAGTTTGACAACTCATTGCTTAACCAAATAGAGGTAAAGATACTTCAAATGACAAGGTGCTGATCAAGAGCCTTCTGCGGACAGGAGCGTCTGCTGCTACGCGCTCTAGGTTATCCCAGCTGCCACGCTGTGGGGAAAGCAAACTCTTGACAGTGCTTCTAGGTGCTGGCTAAACTTTCAGGTTTGAATTTCAGCTGTTCAGAGCGTTATATGTGTAACGAGAACTTGAAAAGGTTTTTTATAGCATAAGAATAAGTAAGGAAAAAATATATTACTCCCGTTCCGCAATCACTTTTCAAAATTGAAAACTCGTTTATTATATTCTAAGAATGAATTTAGAGAGACAGGATGTGTGCTGTACTCATAGACCTTACACCTGGGTGATTTGTTGGCTCATAGTACTAAATTACTGTGTTTTCTTTCCCCTGTCCCCTCCTTTTTGGTATTGGGAGCAATTTGGAGATCTCTGGTATCAGAGTGGAGGTCAGCAGTAGGTTTGGATTTGGAGGTGAATAGGGCTTACAACCACGGCTTGAAACGGGGGGATTTATAAGGAAAGCTATCAAGAGATTTTTGCGCAGTTTGACTAAGCCATGATGAAGTAACCATGATAACTGTATGGAAATATTTGCGGGAATGGGGGATTAGTACTGGAAGTGATGAAAGGGATTGAAGGGAGGAAAATGTGGGCTGGTCACTGGGGAGAAGGTTGTGGACTGTGGCTGGGTTAGACTGCTAGGCTGAGGCTGAGACTCTTGGGGAGATGACAGAAGCAAAATGCTCGAATCGCCTTCCGTGGACTTGTTAGATTTCTGCAGAGTAAAGAGCTGGGGGACTGCTGGGCTGGGAAAAAGTTGGGCTGAGCTCTTCAAAGAAAAAAAAAGTGAGTTTTTTTCCTTCAGCTTTTCAGGTTGGAAAGTATTTGTGGTGACTCAGCTACCATCTCCCTTGTTTCGGATGCTCTGGTGTTTCAGTGTGCGAATTCAGTGGTTGCCCTTGGTCAAAATTTATCGAAAGACCCTATCCAGTAACCACAGTCAAATCTGATTTTAAGCAGACGGGGAATCCAGGATGTATCATACCACAATGCGGTTTCCATGGCTGAGCTTTGGCTTCGTTCATGATCTGAAACAACGGATAGAGCCTTTTTTATCACTTTAAAGCAAAATCATTCTAGCAGTTCCTTCCTAGCCACTGATTTAGAAAGGCTCTCCCAGCATATTCTTCCATCAGAGGTTCATGTAACGTAACACACTTGACAAGGGAAGATAATATGCTCAGTCAAACCTCTCATTGCCCTGCTGAGGCTTTGGGAAGAACGCTGTATGGGTGAGCAGGCGGCATCCACCACCTCCACGGAAGGCTCCTGGGCATGGGTGCAGATACAGGGTATGAGCGCTAAAATTCTCCTCCTTGCCTTGACCTTGCTTCACTTGGCGAAGGAGGGAAAGGAGCTCTTCCAGAGGGATCCCAAGCTGCCTCCATCAATGGCACCGTTGTTGCTCAGGGAATGAGGCGAGATCATGGAACACCAGTGATGGCTTTGGCAGACGCGTGCTTCCCCGAAGCCACAGTGAATCCTCAAAACAGAGGCCTGGAAGAAAAGATGCTTTAGTCTAGACGGAGGTCACTTCACTGTGACATGCTTCAGATATTAATCATAACAGCTTTGGAGGGCTTTGCTTTTCCATTAGCTAAGCACTGGGGGCTGACTAATGAGTTGAACACATTGGGTAATTGAGGGCTAGCTTGTGCTGATGCTGTGTGGGTGCTTAACGTTCACTTATGATAAGTAAAATGAATCATGAGACTGAAGCAGCTCATGCAGCAGAAGCCTGACTCACTAACGGGATCACTTGGGAGAAATAGGTGTAAGAGAACTCTTATTCCCCGTGTCCTGGCAGCTCTTGGGAGCCATGTATGGGTGAAGGCATCCGCTGACACGACAAGTAACAGCATTCATAGCAATTGCTAAGGGGCGCTGATGACTATAGACACTGAACTAGTGGGGGAAAAAAGTAAAATAGAAGAATAGCTTTATTTTTAAGTGCCTGCAGTAAGCGGAGAGCTGCCAGCCTGGCTGTCCCTGGGACTTCGTCCTGGTGGTAGAAAGTAGTGTGTGTTTTCTGGGCAGTGGCTGCTGTCACCCCCAGCTCTACGTGTCCCTGTCTGTATGCGTGTGCTTCTCCCCTCCCTATCGCAGCATGAATTCTATGAACAACTTAGTACCATGCTGTTGCTTCCACAAAGCCAGGCTGATTTTTATTATATACCTGTAAGATCGCTGGCAGCTGAAGGGTTCTTTTTCTGCTGGTTTCATTGCAGCAGGATTAAGGCTAAAGGTGATGTGCTATAAATTTTTAAAATGCCATTGTGGAAGCACTTTTCAGTCACAGCTAGCTGTCAAATGTTTAAACTCTTTCCCCCTCTCTCAGCTTTCCTCCTCTTCTTAATCTTTGCTTTATCTCATTAGCAGCTGGCGTGACATAGTTTGAGTCAAAGATGATGAGCAGGGTTACTCATAGGGTCATAAACTCCAAAACAGGGAGGTCAAAAGGCTTGTGTGAACGCACGTTGAAAGTCTTTGCCCTCTCTAACATGCCTGGGAATTCTGCGTATCATACCTCGCATTCACCAGAGGAAACATCATCGTTTTGTGAGCTGCTGGGTTTTGTAGTCCGTAGCCCACAGCTTGCCCAAGTGATGTTTTCTCTTTGGAATGAGATCAGGGGTTGAAGGGCCTGGAATTTTCTGCCGAGCAGCAATGCTGTGGTCAGGTCTCTCCACCAGTCCCACTGGCTTCAGCTACTGCAGTGACGGAGCTAAACCAGTACAGATTTCCTACTGAGGTTTCCAATGGAAGATATTTCGGTTTACCCTTAAGCTGCTTTTAAAACCAGGCTTTACCCGAAATAGGTCTGGTTTAAGACGACGCACGGAGCTTATGTATTCAGTTGCACCTTCCGATGCTGCTTTCCCACACTCGTAACAACTGTAATGATTCCCAAATGGATCTGACTGTTTGAGGACTGATGTGTTTACAGCCAACAGATTAACAGTAGCACGTGCTGACTGCAGCGCACACTCGCGTGTCAGGGTGTAAGCGGCGGTGGGGCGGGAGCAGCAGTTTTGTTCCACTTTCCTGTCGCAAGTGTTTGGGGGAAATAACCTCCTTTGTGCAGCCTGATTAACCCATCGCCAAACGTGTGCCGTCGCACTCGGAGTTCCCTTGTCTGTAATAGGGAGCTCTGCGTGTTCCCACTGCCAGGGACAGACCGACCATCTTAAATTCATCATTTAGAAAGTGTCTTAAAGACCCTTTAGTGCTAAGTTCTCTGGAGCTGCCAAGCGCTGCTAAGATTTAACGTGGAAAGCCGGTAGGTATAAGACAACATCTGACTTCATTTTGACGACGGTCCAGCTCAGAGGGGCTGTGCAAATTGACATTTGCTCAAATCTGGCCTCGCTTCCTAAAACTCTGACAGGCGGAGAGTTCACACTCTTTTAAAAGCAACACGATAGCCCTCGAGCAGAGTTTATTTTTATTGGACAACGTACATACCTTCACTCCCCAGTTTGGAAATGCTGCAGATAAGTAGTATAGGATGAAATTTTCCATCACCATAAACCACTTGGCTTATATATATGCGCTCAGACAGATCTTTTCCCGTTATGGCTCATATTTGGAGGGTTATGTCATATCTCTTCCTGTCCCTGAGCCTTTCCATTCCCTGACCCTTGCTTCTGTAAGACAAGTTGCCGCTCACAGGCCACAGTGATGAAACGTTTCGGTCTAGGGTGAGTGCTGGAAGATCTGTGATCAGATGATGGGAGACAGGGAGGAAGAGGTTAACTCTTCTAAACGGACCGAGGTTGGGGCAGGTCTGAAATCCATCAGTCTGTTGCTAAAGGGCAGAGAAACTCCCATCAGTTTTTGCTTGCTATTTTCCGCAGCCACTGCAGCTTTTAGCCTTGGGACTTGTTCAAAGGATTATTTCTTGGAGGGTGATGAATGTGCATGGCAGGACAGCCCTTTCATGGGCTGTCGGCCGGTCGGAATTAGCCTGATGCCCCTTTAGCTCAGTGGCTGCGTAAACACTGAAGGTTGCTCACCTTTTCAAAGCGAGGAGAGCAGTGTTTGCTTGAGGCTGACGTGAGCGTGATGACATTGAACGCATTTTGCACCGGGGCTTTTCCCCCTCCTCTTTAAAGCATGTGGACTAAATACGCAGACAGTGTCTCGTTAACGGAGAGAAGTGGGGCTTGTGGTTTGCCTTTGTTATTACCTGTTGGCCTTTGGGAGCATTAGGAGGGGAAAGGTGGGTACCACTGGTATAGCATCCTCTCTCCCCTCCTGCAGACCCCAGCTCTGTGAGAGTTGCACACCTTGGAAGGGTTAAAAAAAAAGCAGTAGCTGTGCTTGGAGGTGCTGCAAGTGTGTGGCTGAGCGTGGCTTAACCCGGGAATTGTATGGGAACGTAAAGGCTGCCCACAGCCTGTGTGGATGGTTGGGAACACGAGGAGGTTGACACTGATCCTCGCTTGCTGTGATCCTCCACGGAAGCATCTGCGGATCCAGTATGATGGGGGCAAAGTTGTTGTTTAAAATAACACCATTGTTTAACTTGGGGTCTGATTTAACTTGCTTTCCTTCTCTCTTAGCCACAGTGTAGCCTGGGGGAAAAGCTCTGGTTTGCATCCTCTAATTCACGTAAGCGGTGTTGATGTACAACTTGGGTCTACCCATGATGGCAGAGCACATTACCGGCTTTATTCATGATGGTAACTCTGGGAGGCGTTACCGTGTGCAGGCACATTGCAAGCGGTGTCTTGGGAGCACAAAGGTCAATGAGGGTGAAAGGAAAAGTTTAGTCATGTTGGTTTTAAGTGCTCAGAGCTTATCTGGGAAGACAGAAACTGCTTGCTGACTGCGATGGATTTTGGGAGGGACAGACAGTAAGTGCTATAAATATATACGCTGAACTGCAAGAATTCAAGCTTTGTAAAATACAACAAGTGGAATCTGCTGCTTTAGCTGAAGATCTCTGAGTACGTGGGGCGTTGTGCTGTCTGTTTGCCCCCAGTAAGCACTGCATCTGTTCTGCAGGTGGGGCAGGGGGAGCCCGCAAGGGGAAGGGACGGGTTCTAGGAGCTAAGTGGAGGAAAAGAGCCAGGAGCAGAATCTGTGCGTCTTGACTGTCCTGAACTGCATCCCTCCGTCCACTAAGATGTCGCGGCAAAAGGTGCACAGAGCAGGATAAAATCCATGCAGAAGTGCAGCACAACTGTTGGTCGTTTCTTGTCTTGCAGTCCACGAGGGTCTGATAGTGGTCGGGTGGGGAGCGTGGACCTGCTTTAAGGTTCCTTTATACAGTGCCAAAGCCTGTGGTTTAAATGTGTGCACAGTCTTAAATGTTTTCCTAAGTCTTTGCAGGATGCCAGAAGCCCTGAAATCAAAATGATTTAATGTGTGTTCACAAAACCAGGAGCAGGGAATGCTGTCCCTGCTTTTTCAAACGGGACGTGTAGCCACTTTGTGCTGTCCAAATGCAGCACCGGCCCACCTGCGACTGCCTTACTGGGTTGACCGGCAATTTTAAGACCACAGTAACTAGCTCCTACCCTTAATATATTCCTTGAATAAATGCATGATAGGTTTGGGGTTTTTTTTTTTAACCTATCCCCCAAAACATCCTTAACAAAATATTTGTTGTCCACCTTCTTCCTCTGTGTGCACACACACAGGCTTCAAATAGGACAGACTCTAAATAGATCAAATTGCTGCAGCCCTTACAAGTTCACAAATAGATCTGGTACCTGAGCCTGGACCGTAGCTTTGGCCAGACGGTGGGCAGACGAGGTCTAGCTAAACATACCAGGCTGTGCTGCTATTTCTGTCCTTCTTTTCCCTTCTGGGTGTAGATGAAGCATTAAAAAAAAAAAAAAAATTCTCACTTCAAAGCCCAGTGGCTCAAAGGCTCTGGTTAGACCAGGTTGAAAGTGGGTTGAGCTATATTGTCCAGGTTTAACTGGTGGGAAAGGGCATTGCTAAGTCCTGCTCAGGAGCTTTCAGTTAAATTGGGCTCTCTGGATGAGGCCATATAAAATGCTCCCATATGCTGAGCTGCTTCTAACTGGAAGGTGTAAGGAGGGGAGGAGGAAAGGGTCGTTGTTTGTGGCTTGGCACACAGACCATTATTCCTCTTATTTAGCTTTTTGCCTAAGCGGAGACTCTCTCCATACCCTGGGAAGTTGCAGCTTAGAGCTGAAGTCTCAGATGGCGGTGACCTACGTCTTGACTGTCCAGTTCTCAAGAATGTTTGACAATAAAAGGTTTATTTGCCTGTTTGTTATGACAACAGCGTTTTAATTTCTTTGCTTTTGGTGTAAATGTTTACTTCTCTAAACATAAGCCCATGTGCAGCATAAATGCTGGCGCTTTGTGTGTCTCAAAGGGGTCTCAGCATCTCCTCTGGAGCTAACTCCAGACAAATCTTCACGAAGCCGCTGTTGGCGTAAGCCACAGTGTTGCTTTAGCGCTGTAATTTTAAAGTGTGTGAGCGCGACAGTTTCTACCTGCTCGCCTCAACGGCTTCTTTGTGATGGCTGGTGGCACGACGGGGCGCTGGGTTTGCTGGGCAGAGAGCTGGTGTTTGTCATCCCGCGGGAGGCAGGAGCTATGGCGGCGGCAGGGCTGAGCGCGCCGAGGTTGGCGTTGCTTTGCCACCGTTCCTCGCGGGACAGTTAACCTGTTTGTCTCCCTGCACCGGCTGTATCCAGGGCCGGAGCGGCTGACGGCCGTTGTGCTGGATGTGGGACTGTTTCTCTGTTGCACGAGACAATATTTAACTAAGCCTGAGAGCAGAGTATGATCTTGTTCTGTTTTCCAGCGCGGAGGTCAGGTAATAAATTTGGCTAGCTTACAGCGTCTGATCCAGATTGTCTTTAAAATAGCTCAGTAGAAAGGAAACGGAGGATGTACAAGCTTTGCCCATCAAGAAACCCTCGGACATTGATGCGCCCAGAACAGAGCAGCATCCTACCCTAAGCTGAGCCTCCCACCCGTGCCAAAGCGTCTCCAGGGTCTGGTGCTCCTGCCTTCTCCCGCTCGCTTCTGTCACCAGCGCTTCTTTTCTCCAGTGCTTTTCATTCGCCCGCTTTGCGTTGGCAACCGCGAGGCTGCCGCTGGGGCGTTTCACGGCTTAGCAAAGGCCTCGGCTTTTGTCATTTCTAATCTGCGCTGTGTTTGCTCCTGGACCCTGATCCTGAATTGCACTCTCATCCCTTCCCCTTCTGTACCGCGCAAACCCGGCACATGAAGTGCTGGCGGTCCGATACAGCAGCGTGTTCCCAGGGGACTGCTGTCCCCCGTAGGCAACCCCTCTTTGTCCTGCGGCATCTATTTCACTGTGTTTGTTTAACAGCTGGGACCTCGTTAGTGACTCAGAAGCTCAGCTCCAGATGTTTAAATCAAAACAGATTCCACCCATTCCGATGTATGTGAAGAGAGAGCTTTCCACAAAGTCATCTTCAGGGGAAAAGACGTGGTGGTAGCTGAGACTTCAGTGGAAGGAAGCGATGGGTTTAAATACAGGAGAGAAGATGCCTCTGGGATGAGCAAAGTCTATGCGGAAAGATTTTGTTTTACCTTCTTAACTGGAAAAAAAAATAAAAACATTTCTTGTGCAGGTTGCAGCCTTAATGTCTTGGTGGTTGGGAAGCCCAGAAATCCTGGAGCTCCGTTCTAAATGAAAAATGATGATATGAATAGGTTTTTGCATCTAAGGGGCGGTGGGATGGGTCAGGCGTAGGGGAGGAATGAGCAGTTTGAGCGGATTACGGGGAATCTTAAAGCAGGAGAGCAATGAGTACGGACCAGCCAGAGGCAGAGACAGCACACAGGCTCCTTGCGTTTGTTAAGTGGAGGATTTGTGGGGAGAACTGCACCTTTGCCTCAACTGTGTGTTCGTACAATCACCTGAGGACCAGACAGCTGCCAGAGCCAGTGCTGAACACCTCTGCGATCCTTAGCATCGCTCATGGTGATGTTGTTTGTTGGGTTTTTTTTAAAGAAATACTAAAGTAAAATAGACAGAGGCAAAATTTGATTCCCGTTCCCTTTCTGCCTGCATTTGTGTAGTTTCTCAGGCTGTAGGGGAGACACCTACAGCCGTGGCTGTTCAGACCCGCCTGCCCCGTCCCGTTCTCTGCCTGGTTTCCTAGTGCCGCCGCTGAGCGTGTGGGTGTGTGTTTAAAATGAGCCTTGAGATGCTCTTCTAAAGAGCCCCTCTGAAATCCCAGCTGCTCTGGCTTGCTTTCAGCCAGGAGCTGGTGATTCAGAACCAGGGTAGCGTCTGCGAAGTAGCAGTTGGGTTTCGAGGAACGGGATCTCCTGCCTGTATTGGTTACTGTGCATCCTCAGGGCTCTTGCGAGAAGAAAGGGTATCGCTGAGCTTGGGCAGTGGAGGAGGACGTGAGCGTGCTGTCCTGGGCACGATCGTTCTGCCAACACAAAACAGATGGCAAAAGGTGAAAGAAAACGTTACGAAAGTTGTGTCAGTTTTTGCAATCGGATCCGAAGCCATGGGGAAGCGTTTGGTTCAGAGGGTGGAAACAAAAGCAGCTGAGGCTCATGTGAAAACTTTCCGAGCCAGGAATCCTTTTGTGAAAGCTCAAAAACAAACCCCTTTCTTCTCGCTGTCTCCGGGCAGGCCCCGGCTTTCTGAAGCTGAGATTCATTGGTTTCGTAACAGCGCGCAGCGTGTTGGCTTGGGGTGGGCTTTTGTGTCCGGGACTGAAGAGGAGCAGCAGTGCGGGTCTTGGACATGGCTCTTGGCGAGGAAAGGAGTGGGGTGGAGGGGAGTACGGCCCAACCCAGAATAGTTTGATGCTCTTTTTTTTTTTTTTTCCACTCATTTTTATACTAATTTGTATTGTAGTAATGTTGGAAATCCTAACTGAAATAGCATCTTTGCTTTGGGCAAATACAGATGTGAAGGCCTTGCTGCAGAAGCTTTGTGATTTGGAGCAGGTGAGATGGGCTTAGCGTTGTCTTCCCTTCCCAGAAGGGGTGGGGATGTGCGAGCGAGGGTCCCGAGGTGACAGCGAGGAGGTGGGGAAGTGAGTTTGCGTGGCTGAAATTGCCCAGGAGATCTGTGGCAGAACTGAGCAGGATCTCATCACCTTCAGACCGCAGAGTTATTTTAGCTTCGCTCTGGTTTTTATATCGCTATACGCAGTCAAGTGGCTCCGGTGAAGAGCAGGTTGATGTGGAAGCCGGAGCGGATCTAGGAATAGATGTACGCCGCTTCCACACCCAGCTTTATCTTGCTTTCTGGTTCTTCACACCTTTCATGGCTAAGGAGGCTTAGCTCAAGCTGGGAAAAAATGCCTCAGGATTTCTTGTTGCTTGTGCGCTGACTCCCTTAGTGGAGTGTGTCAGTGCCAGACTGGATGTCTTTGATGAAAGTGAACCTTCAGCTTGATGAATGAGGCCAGCAGCGACGGAGCAGACCTGCAAACTCCATGCCACGGGGTCAGCAATGCGAGACATACCATCTTGTGAACGAGCAGCCTTCCGGAGAGCAAAAAGCGAAGGCAAGAGCTGACTCAACCTCAAGTATGTGGGTGGGATTGTTTCATAAGCAAAGGAGAGGTTGGAGATCCAGGTCTGAATTCCGCTAGAAGCTGAATTCTAAGACTTGGAGTTTAGGGGGGAGGAAAAAAGGAAAAAAAGAAAAGGAAAAAGGCTGGCACACACATCTCCCCAGCTGTTGGCCTAAATAGGTAGAAATTGCACAAAGCTATCGGAGAAGAGGAGGACTGTCAGGCGTGAGCCATGAGAGTTAACTCGTTCTGCGCTTGGTCTCTTCTCTTGCTTTGGTGGGTAGAAATCCCCAGCAGCATTTTTCCTCCGTATCGAGGGAGCTGAGCTGTGGGTTTGTGCACGGTTTTCTCCCTGCTTTGTGCTCCTCAACCTCAGACTGAGCAAACCGTGTCCCATCAACTGTGGGGCTTGGGCCTCTACTCCCCCACCTATAATTTGGGGTGCAGCCAACCCAGTTTTATTTCCCAGAGGTAGCATTGCTCTTCGGCGAGTGACTGCTGGGCTACTGAAATATTGTTGAATGCTCTACTTCACGGTTGATACCTGAGGGTAGGAGCTTGGCAGATGTGCATTCAGCTTCTGAGGTGGTTGCAGATGCCTGCTGCTTTGTGACCCTCGGGTATCCTTCGGAGGATTTACCAGTCTACCTCGGAGCTTCGGTGTATGGCTGCAACGTGAGAATAAGCAAAACTTTGAGAGGTGAGGTTTCCTTGTTGGTGTGACAGCTTGTTGTAGGCGTTTGTTTCCACGTGTACAGAAAGTATGGAGAGGGCGATTTTTCAAAAGTCTGCTCTAGCTATTAAGTATTGTTTGCTTCGGATTTTTAGGTGGAGTCTGTTTTCACCATTAGCCCGGCTGCTCTACACGTTGGTGTTGGAAGATAAAATATAAGTCTGTGTGTATTTGCACTATTGAATATTCCCAGTGTAACAAAAACTCTGCAATGAAAAAAAAAACATTCAAATCTGTAAAGAGCTATTGGGAGAAAGCTCTCAGCGGTCCTTTCTCCTTGAGGAACCTCCAGTAAACTTATTTTGATCCTTTGTTCTTTAATCTTCCGATATAAAGCTGAGGTCTAAAGCATTTGAATTCTTTGCAGACGGTTTGCTGTTTGTTCAGACTCAGTGCAAACCCTTGAGCTGCTGTATCAATAATTCTCTGCTCTAAACCCGCTCTCTGCGAGCGGAAAGGGGAATGGATGTGGATTGGTTTTGCTCTCAGACAGATCATGAAAATGTCACTGCGTGCCGCTCTGCTATAGCTATCACAAGATTGAAATACCCTCCGGGGAATGAAATGATGGCTTATTTCTTGCTAGTTTGCTCACTCTTTTTTTTTTCTTCCTTGGCAAATACAGGCAAAAAACCATGACAAAAGAGTTGGATTTACTAAAACAGAGTCCCAAGTCAGAGCAGGATTTCTTTTTGTGTGTATGTCAGCATCTCTGGGGGAAGAGAGATGTGTTGTGGGACCTTTGTGCTGGAGCCTGCAGTGCCTGAGGGATCACGCTGGCTCCGACAATGTTTTTTTTCAAGTCCAAGAGCAAACCATCCAATTTGCACCTTATTTTTCACTTTTGTAAAATAACCAGCAAGGACAACTCAGTCCAGTCCGTGGAAAAGACGTGCCTGAACGCCCAGCCTGGAAGTAAGAAGTGCAGGCACCTTGAGCACCAGCCTGGGTCGCGGGTACCACACTGGGTGAGGGCACCCCAAGGTCCTTTACTGGGACTCCAGCATCGCCGCTCCTGCAGCGGTCAGAGCTCGTCTGGAAACAGATGTAGCAACCTGGTTTTATTTGCTAAGCTGCTGAACTCATTGCAAAAATAGCAGGCAAATCTTCAGGTCCCTAACAGTGGTCCCAAGTTTTCCTTTTTTTCCAAGAGTTTTTATTTTTTGCAACTTTGTGACTTCTCTCTCCCCTTCTCTGACTCGGTGGGCCGGTTTCTTTCATTGCCTGTTGCTCTGATATCATAAATCCCAGCAAGGGATTCCCAAATCCAGCCAGGGCTTTTGAACATTAGAATATACCCTCTGGCTTGGAAAGCCTGTGAGATCCAGGTGCTCAGAAGCTGCGGGGAAATACAGCAGGGAAGAATTGCTGCGCGTCGCCCGGTTCAGATGCTCTTTCCTCAGCATCTGTTATTGGCAGCTGGCAGAGATGGGATGGGTGGCTTTGCTTTTGTGCCACACAGCTCCTGCTCGCTTGGTGGAGTGGGAAGGAGGGGGGAAAAAAAGCCCCCAAATGTGGTTGATGAGAATGTGAGTGCTTCAGTGCTAGAGGTTTACCTGCTGTTCCCTGCTGCAGCAGAGATCTTCACATGGGGTTAGAGTTGGGGCCTCGGCATGCTTGGATGCCATCTCCTGCCCTTGCGGTCTTCGGACAAGCAGTTTGCGCTCGCTGCACCTTATTTCTCAATCTGCAAAAGGAGGCTGAGGATCGCCGCTTTCTCCCATCCTTTGAGCGCTCTGTTGACCTTGGAGGCTGTCCAGATTTGTCGCCGCCTTCCACCTCTGTGAAGACCTCTGGTGTAGCAGTGAGACTAGGGATGGAGTAACGATGACTAACAGGCGCAACGTGGGAATAACGATGCTGCTGCTCCGCTGTGAAGGCATCAGGCAGATGTGTAACATCTGGAACAGCACTCTGCGTGGTCCAAATGGGGCTAACAACTGCTGTTGTGCAGCTTCCTCACAAAACACGGGCGTCTTGAACGTGGTTCCTGGATGTGCGATCACGCTTTGTTCCGAGCGTTCCTCCTCTCCGTCGTGCCGAGGACCGACCGCGGCCTCCAAACTGCCTAAATCCAGGCAAAATGGAAATGGCTGTCAAGTGAAAACCACGGGTGGATTTTAGCACGTTGCTGATGGCAGGTCTACTCAGGGAAAATGTTCCATTTCGGTTACTTTAATATGCAGTAGGGCTGATACTGACGTAACTACGTGTAGCAAACATACTTAGGGCTTTATATAGGGTGGATATATCCTGCAGACACAGACGGAAAAACTCACTTCGGCTGTCTCACCCACTTTCTCAGCTGTCAGTGCAAATTTCCTCCTTAGCTGCTATCTTTTCATGTGCTTTTTACAGTACAATTTTAAGCTTTGGCTCTCTGTCCTTTGGGTTAATCCTTTTAATAGGCTTTTATTAAAAACACTTAGATCTTCAGCAGTCAAAGCTATTTCCACATGGATTTAAGGCTTTGATTACCTCCTTGTTTCCTGGTGAAGAAGCTAAGGCAAGATAGAGGGAGCAGAGAAACAAGGTGCTCTCTCAGGCAGCCCTGGCCTGTAGCTCCAGGTAAACATGCTTTCTCCATCAGGAGAAGAGCTGGAAACATTTCCTAAACTGCAGCAGGGGAAAAGTGGGTTGCAGGCTTTGGAAACCGGCCTGGGGAGGCCTTCAGTGCGCAGAGGCTCTGATACTTTCCCGACAGCACGTAGTCAAAAGCTATGCGATATTTCAAGCCAGTCTGCCAAATTCAGGAGAAACTCTTTGTATTGCAAATGGACTTCCCAGACTACCCAGGAGGTGTACAAGTTTGTTCTTGCATCACACCCTTTGTCTGAGCACATTAAAGTGTCTCAGATGTAACACACTTGGATATCGTTGTGGTTTTGTGTTTGGTTATTTTGTCTTGAGGGCTACAAGAGCTTTCAAAACCTAAGCCCAAACTGTGACCCATGTCTGAGTAGCACTGTCCTGCTGGGTAAGCCACAGCGTCCTGTTTCCCAAGGTCACTGGGGGTGTCCCAGGGATGCTCCAGCCACGTTGCTGGGGGACTGAATTCCTGCAGCTGAAGGTGAAAGGAGGAATCGGTCATCTGATTTGCTGTAAAA
Organism: Anarhynchus alexandrinus; assembly: GCA_008711295.1. Classification (NCBI taxonomy): domain Eukaryota; kingdom Metazoa; phylum Chordata; class Aves; order Charadriiformes; family Charadriidae; genus Anarhynchus; species Anarhynchus alexandrinus. The sequence goes on along the minus strand of VUYV01000083.1, from coordinate 1,944,887 downwards.
CTGGGTGGTAAACATTGATAATTAAAAAAAAAGAGGGGGGGGGTTAGAAAAGAAAAGGAGGGAGGAAAAAAAGCCTTAAGTGTCTTGCTGGAGGCAGCGTGGGCAGAGCAGTGGCGGGGCTGTGGATGAGGAGGAGATGCCTGCTCCTTTCCCTGCCCCTTTCCCTGCCCCGCAGGCTCTTTCTCTGCAGTTGGTTTCCATTTGCCCGCGGTCTGTTAGTTGCATCAGTGTCGGTGAAGCATCTGGAGGATGGATGCGCCACGTGTGGTTTGCAGGACTCTGCATGTCCTGCTGTGATCTCCCTGCCTTCCGTACCTGTGTGCGCCGCTCATCCGCAAGCAGAGGCCGTGTCTCTTTAAAGCTCAGGGCATTTTTCTTTTCCAAGTGATTGAATTTGAGCGAGGGGAGGGGAGGATTCCTCAGTTCTGATGTAACTGTTAGCACAACCACGTGGTTTTATAAATTTTTGACAAGAAAAAGGTCTCCTGGAAGCAAGTTATAAAATTTTCAGTAGCTCTTTTGTAATTGCTTGCCGCAGCGGATATTTTCCAGTCAGCCTTTGCTTTTGGGCTTGGGTCCCTGCAAGGTTTGTTTGTGCAGTGTCCTCACGTAGGCTCCGAATGTGAAATCCATTCAACCTTCATGACTCATTTGCTGTCCCAAGTAACGCTTCAGCTGGAGGAGGAACCCGGCTTGGGGAAGCGGTGAAATGCCGGTGTCAGCACATCGGGATCCCAGCTTCCACACCGCCTGCCCAGCCCGGGTGGGGAAGGGATGTCCAGGGGTTGAGGAGAGCCCCAATAGCCCTCCCTGCCAGCGTTAAGGTGGCCCTAGCAAAGCTGAGCTCCGTTCACTTCCAGAGGAGCTGAGACTAAATTAAGGTCACTGTGCTTGGCAATCCCAAGCACAACTCCAGGCTGGGTGGAGAATGGCTGGAGAGCAGCCCTGAGGAGAAGGACCTGGGGGTGCTGATGGATGAGAAGCTCAACATGAGCTGGCAATGTGCGATCACAGCCCAGAAAGCCCCCGGCATCCCAGCCTGCATCAGAAGCGCGGCCAGCAGGGCGAGGGGGGGGATTCTGCCCCTCTGCTGTGCTCTGCTCTGGGGAGACCCCACCTGGAGAACTGTGTCCTGCATCCCAACATAGGAAAGGCATGGACCTGTTGGAGCAGGGCCAGAGGAGGTCACAAAGATGCTNCCCAACATAGGAAAGACATGGACATGTTGGAGCAGGGCCAGAGGAGGCCCCGGAGATGCTGCGAGGGCTGGAGCCCCTCTGCTGGGAGGACAGGCTGGGAGAGTTGGGGGGGTTCAGCCTGGAGAAGAGAAGGCTCTGCGGAGACCTCAGAGCCCCTTCCAGTGCCTAAAGGGGCTCCAGGAGAGCTGGGGAGGGACTTTTTCCAAGGGCATGGAGTGATAGGATGATGGGTAATGGCTTCAAACTGGAAGAGGGGAGATTTATATGAGATATTGGGAAAAAATTCTTGGCTGTGCGGGTGGTGAGCCCCTGGCGCAGGTTGCCCCAAGAAGCTGTGGCTGCCCCATCCCTGGAGGTGTTCAAGGCCAGGTTGGACAGGGCTTGGAGCAACCTGGGCTGGTGGGAGGTGTCCCTGCCCAGGGCAGGGGGTGGCACTGGATGGCCTTCAAGGTCCCTTCCAACCCAAACCATTCTATGATTCTGAAACAAGTACTTCAATGAATTTAATTAACAAAGGAGATTTCTTACGTAGCCATTTATAAAATAATGTGTTGTGTTTTTTTTTCTTAATGAGAAAAAGCATCCTCTTTCATGGGATGTTGGATGGATTTGCACAAGGTGGAAAGGTTTGTTTGCTTCCCTGTTGTGTCTTTTCCTAAACAGCTCTTCCTTTCTGCCTCCCTCTGTTCAGCTGTAACCCTGAGCAGAACTGGGTTTTGTTCCCCACCTTGAAGCTACACAACCAGTTTCCTTGCAAGCCAGCATCGCTCGTGTTTCTTTTATGCTTACAGAACATGAACATCCAGGTGGAGGACATAAGGATCCGTGCCATCCTCGCCACCTACCGCAAGCGGGTGCCTGTCACCGAGGGTTACGTGGAGGTGAAGGACGAGGGGACCTGGAAGCAGATCTGCGACAAGCACTGGACCATGAAAAATTCCCGAGTTGTCTGTGGCATGTTTGGATTTCCAAGCGAGAGGAAATACAACACCAACGTCTACAAGTAAGAGCAGAGCTTTGTATGAGACACGAGCGCGTTTCTTTGAACACTTGGGGCCTTGTTCAAAAATGCAAATTGTCAAATGACACTGGAGACCTTGAGGTAGAAAAACCTCCAACTGCTTCATTCCTTCAGATCAGGTTTTCCTTCTGTGTAAATATTTGAAACGTCAGGCATTTCCGCGTGCGGACGGGGGAATCGTTTGATCCTCACCATTCTGGTTGAAGACCTAGTGCAGCATCAGTTGTAGTATTTGATAGGTCCTACGGTAGGAGATGTGGACAGTCAGCCCAAGAAATCTTTTTTTGTTTGTTTGTTTCCAACTATAGCGTAGTCATTTCCTTCAGCAGTGATAGGTTTAGCTTCTGTGTTGTGTGCAGGGGGTGGATGTGAGCAAACTGATCCTCCTCTCCCAGTAAACCCATCAGCTGCAAGAAAATCTAAGCGCTTACCCCATCCCTCTGCAGAAAGGCAGCTGTAGGATCAGATCTGATGTGCTGAAAGCTCCAACCAAGTAATCTTGGAATAAACCAGGCCTTTGTTGGGTTTCGTTGCCCACGTTCCTCCTTCCCGCTGCTGCATGCAATTCCCGGTCTCACACCTCTCGTGACATGTTTACCCGCGTTTACCAACTGCTCTGGCTCTCCCAAGGTTCACCGTTCATGGGTGTCCGGCTGCCAAATCACCCACAGAGCAGCGCTCTGCCGTGCGATATATTTCATAGAATCATAGAATCATAGAATGGTTTAGGTTGGAAAGGACCTTGAAGATCATCGAGTTCCAACCCCCCTGCCATAGGCAGGGACACCTCCCACCAGACCAGGCTGCCCAAGGCCACGTCCAGCCTGGCCTTGAACACCTCCAGGGATGGGGCCTCAACAACCTCTCTGGGCAACCTGTGCCAGTGCCTCACCACCCTCACAGGGAAAAACTTCTTCCTCATGTTCAATCTAAACCTGCCCTCTTCCAGTTTGAAGCCATTCCCCCTCGTCCTATCACTCCATGCCCCAGGAAAAAGTCCTTCCCCAGCTCTCCTGTAGTCCCTTTAGGGACTGGAAGGCCGCAATAAGATCTCCCCGGAGCCTTCTCTTCTCCAGGCTGAACAGCCCCAACTCCTTCAGCCTCTCCTCATAGGAGAGGTGCTCCAGCCCTCGGATCATCCTCGTGGCCCTCCTCTGGACACGCTCCAGCAGGTCCATGTCCTTCTTATGTTGGGGACTCCAGAGCTGGACGCAGTACTCCAGGTGGGGTCGAGATTTCCCAGTAAATCTCCCCCTGTTGTCAAACCCCAGTTCAGCTCCTTGGGTGCTGGCAGTTCCTCAGGGTCCCGGGCTGGATCAGCTCCTTGGGCGCTGGCAGTTCCTCAGGGTCCCGGGCTGGGAGAGCTGCCAGCCATCTCCAACCGTGTGACGCGCTCTGCTCCGAGCTGAGGGTTGAGCTGAAAACGTCAGCAGAGCATCCGTGCTGCTCCTCCCGACGCCGCTCCTGCCTGAGCGCCTGCGATGGCGCTTGTAGAAGGATGCGGCTTGGGGCAGTTGTGATTTCGGTGCTGCTTTTTCTTCCTGTAATTATAGATGGCTTTAAAATGAGGGAAGGCAATAGTGATCCAGAGGGGGAACGTTGTGTCGTTCGGAGCTGCGGGCTCGGCGGCTCGCGCTGCGTTTCCTGGTTCTTGAAAGCCGGGAGCTCTGGGTTTTTTGGTTGTGGTTGCTTCAGCTTGCGTTTTGTCACCAGCCTTCATCACAGACGTGGTTCTTCCTACACCGTTCCCTAGAAATAACACCCTAAAGCAGATGCAAAGTAGTTTAAGTGAAATTCTGTCTTGTTTTTTTCCTACACTGTGACCTATGGAGTGGGAAAGTGTCAACTGGTACGGGGGGGAACGGAATTCTCCAGGCAGGAGTTGCGGTTTTCCTGCCTGCTCCTTTTGGCCTGTGCAACTGCTATTTCTGAAAGCTCCCTCTGGAACTGGCTGGCCACGTTTCATTTCTTTCGTTAGCCAGATCGTGATCAATTGAAGAGGTCCCTGGGTTGGAATAGCGTAAAGCCACATAGCAGCACAAAGAAGATAAAATGAATAACCCAAGTGGAATTCTGTTTTCAGGCTTCCCGGGGAGATGAGCAGTAAATTAATAATTGCTGCCAGGTGGTCTCCTGTTTTGCCCTGGACACCAGTTAGAGGAGCATTCGCTCCCATCAGTGCAGCCTCTAACTCAGCTCTGAGCTTCCCATCCCCTGCATCAGAGCAGGAGGGCAGAATAAATTACCTCTAGTATGACAAAGTAGATTTTTTTTTTCCTGCTTCGCGGTTGTGTTTCCAAGAAAAGCATTAACTTTAGCAGCTGGAACCATCTGCCTTAAATAAAAGGGTGCTCGGGAATTGTCCTGTCTCTTGCAATAGTGCACGTAGAGATGGAAAAACTGAGGCACGGTTGTTCAGCATAATATTCAGCAACGTAGAAAATCCCATTCACCGGGGCTGGAGCTGTGAATATGCAGTGCTTACAAACACCGGGCTCGGAGATCTCTGCCACCCAGCCAGACGCGGTGCCCAAGTAGCCTCAGGGCCCCAATACCTCCCTCACCTTCACTCGTTTTCAGCAGGCGGTAGCGGCTTGCTGGGCTCCTGCGCCCACCGAAGGAGACTTTGGAAAATACGCTGAGTATTCTCCTAGGTTGGAAGAAGCTGGGATGTCATTTTAGTGGAGGGAAGAGACTTGTAAAACTTTGTCAGCTAGATGCTATTCTTTGGTTAGCATAGTTTGAAAAGCTGTGCTCTCTCTTGGGGCGTTTGCCTTTGTAAATACCGTTCTCCCAAGAGCGGATCCTTTCCCGCTCCTGCTTCGCAGCTGGGAAATGGGCTGGAATTGGGTTTCTGCTGGCCGGGGCTGCGAGTGCCCCCTTCCCACATCCCCACCAGTCCCACTCCCCACAAAGTGCAGCTTTGCACGCTGAGCTCGCCGATACTCTGCGCTGCTTCTGCACAATGGTGGGAGGTGAAATGATTTGCAGATGGATCTTGCTTGAAAGAAAACAACTTAGTTCATTGCTGTCCCAGTGCCAGGGTTTTATTCCTGAATGTAACTTAGACTCTGTGGTTGACAGCACGATTTATGTTAGGAAACGAAACAAATCTCAATGTTGTTTCCATGTTCTTCTTCATTCTTCAAAGTGATTTTATATAGGCACTGCTTATAACTCCTCCTCCTAATTCCTGCTCTGGTTGAGAAAGCAGAGTAGAATAAAATGCATTTTGCTGATGGGGAGAGAGTAGGAGTTTGTGACCGGAGATGCCTGAGGCAGAGAGATGGACCTGATGCCTTCTCGAGGCCTTACAGCTTTGTGGTTTGTCAAAGAATTGGATGGAGGAGCTCAGCAGTGCCAGGATACTTCATCCGGTGTCAGTCCAAACAGTATCTCCCAGTTTAACCAGTCTGCTCATAGCACTATAAATGTGATCAAATGTGTAGGGCCGTTAATCACTTCTATGTTTGTAGCAGAAATCCTCATGGTTTGGGTTCTCCCTAGCAAAGCCGGGATCTTAAGGGCTTTGGCGGAAGGTGGCAGGTCTGGCTTCTCTTCTGCCTCCCTGAGGCTGAAGACAGCAAACTTCCTAACTTCAGTAAACGCTTAAACGATTTCTCAAGGGTAGAACCTTTATGCTCACAGCCCTGAAGAGGAGTTCACCAGCTTCTATTCAGTGCGTTATGGGGTGAATTTTCCCCAGCGTGTATGCGTGTAATGATTTGGTTTCTGCTCCCTGAGTCATCTCGGAGGCATTCTTACATAGCAAGGTTCCTTTAGCTAAACCCTCAGCAGCTTCCCACAGCCTCGGGCTTAACCTCTGCCTTTGTTTAAAGCTGATGTGATGAAGGTCCATCTCTCCTCACCAGTAGAAATGGTTTGGACTCCAACATGAACTAGAATTAGCTGAACTCTCACAGCGTGACTGTTCACTCACCTCTGATCAGAGCAGCTTTGCTCTTGGCTTATGCCAAGGCCAGGGAGAGGTGGGTTGCACCTTTTCTGTGTTAAGAAGTAAATAACAAGAACGCCCTGAGTTTCTATCTGTATTCTACTTCTTTTTTTATATATATATTCGGTCTGGGGAAATGAAGTGGGGCTTTCTCTGGCTATTTCTCCCCAGCCTACCAAGGGCCTTTAATACCAACCAGATGTTAATGCCTCATGAAATTTCCAGGATGAGGTCATTGTTTGCTATTATAAGGCATCCCCATAATTACTTCTCTAAGACAGGCTGTGTTTCTTGTCTGCTTTGGAGTCCATGGACCCCTCTGCACATGGCTGCAGAGGACCTTCAGTGAAAATACTGCTTCAGGTTCTCACTTCCCTGCTGAGCACAGAGACCGAAGGGGCGGTGGGGCAGAGCTGGCTCGTGCGACAGAGTATGGAGTGGCGTCACTGGACGCAGGCGCCTCCAGACGCTTTCCAGCCTGTAACGCGCGCCCGGATCTGTCCCGTCGCTCTGCAGTCCAAGAGAGCAGTTAACGTTCAAGTGGGACCTCGGTGCTGAGCTCCAGCAATCCACGGGCAGAGGCTTTCATGGCTTTTTGGTAGATGTGTAGTAGCCTGGGTAGTTGAATTAAAAGGACTAAAAATCTCCACGGTTTGGTCCAAATGGAACCAGATACTCTAGCTGATATTCTAGCCAGATATTCTGGCTGGCACTTTCTTTCTGCCTGCATCTTCCCTGGTTTTACTTTTTTATTCCCCCTTCCTATTTCCCATTTATTTTCTGTTGATTCAGGGTCCCTGTCAGCTCTGGTTTGACAGATGTGGAGTTTGGTGGCCAGTGTTTTACCCACAGGACAGACAGGCAGGTTGTGCTGGGATAGATCTCAGCCCTGCCCCATCCTCCGTCCCTTCCAGCCCCGCGTTCACTCCCTCTCACGTGGTGCAGTTGCATCTCTGTCTCCAGCCCGGCTGTATTTGGCCCTAACCTCAACCTAGAGAAATCTGGTTCCAGAAAGGATTAGTCGGTGGCCGTGAGCCATGTGAGCCCAGAGAACCGCTGAGCTTGTCAGCAAAGCTTAGTGAGCGGAAGGGGAGAAGACAGTCCCCTCGAGCATCTGAGACGGTGCAAATTAGCCCACACGGGACCACCAAAGGGCATCGGCTGGGAAAACCTTGACCTGAGCTCAGTTTCAAACCAACAACCTGTGAAAGGCTCTTTGTCCCTTTACCTGATCCTCTTCGGACTCTGTCCTACAGTCGATCAGAATCGGTGCTCTTTCTCCCAGCGGGTTCCGCCTGCCCTGCTCTGCCATCTATGGCAGCTAGTCCTTGGATCGCCGGGGCTGCGTGGCAGCTGGTCCTGCAATAAGCAGCAGCACAGGGATCTCGCAAAGCCACGTCAAGATCACAGCAGGGCGTTGGCTCCTCTGCGCCGTGGCTTTTTTTTTTTAACTCAACATCTACTATCTCCCTTTTGATAACCATCTGACCTATATTTTTATTTCATGGACTATTTTAGCGCCGATACAGCCGTCCGACAGCCCCGCGGTGCGGTTAGGATGAAGCCGCGTTACTTTTCTTGCTGGTTTATCACACGTGCCCCTTCCCCCTTCGGAGTCCCTGGAGCAGCTCCAGGCGAGTGCTACAGTTTGGGAGCAAGAAGCAGAAACTGCTGCCAATCTCCTCTGCTGTGAACATGTCATCAAGGGAATTGCTCTTGCTCTCAGAAATTGCTTTCAGGCTCGCAGTTGTTAACACTGCAGCTTTGGGAGAAGCCGGAGAGCCGTGGCTTTTTCCCAGTCTGCCGTCTTCTCGCAGCCGATAGGTGCCGGTCAGCAAAGAGAACAGCTCATTTACGGGAGAGGTCTTTTGGGGGCCTCTCCAGTCCAAACTGGCCAGCGTTATTTGCACAGGCCCTGTTTGTGCACTGCCTTTTTGAATTAACTGATCTCTGACCCCTACATAATGTAGAGATCTCTATTATGCGTCTCTCCTTCAAGTGCATGATTGTTGCTCTACTGCACTGTTGATTCATGCTCTGATCTTTAGCTTAAGGAGATGACCTATTTTCTCCCAAGTGACACCTTAACAGAGAGTCATTGTATGAACGGAGCAGCCTTCAAATAATGCTGTTCAATCCTCATTTTATTTCAAGGCGGTGTTTTTTTACCCAAATGTAGCTGCATCAGTGCAGTTTTTATGGATTCCTAACTTTTATTTTCCTGTTCCCTTTTATTCCTTGAAGGATGTTTGCCAGCAGAAGGAAGCAGCATTACTGGGCTTACTCGATGGACTGCAGCGGGAACGAGGCCCACATCTCCAGCTGCAAACTGGGCAACCACCTCAACGTGGATGCGGAGAAGAACGCGACGTGTGAGAATGGGATGCCGGCGGTAGTCAGCTGCGTCCCCGGACGCGCCTTTGCCCCCAGCAGCCACAGTGGCTTCCGAAAAGCCTTCAGGCAGGAGGTGAGCAGGGAGCAAAACACAACCTGTCAAGTAGGAAAAGCTTGGGGGTGTAACTCTTCACCATCGGTTGGCACCTGTAGGGCCTCAACATGTGTGTGCTGGTAGCCACGGAGCAGCCTGTTGTGCAAATGTCCCCTCTCTCTATTCCCTTCTCCTACAAGCCCGGCTGAGTTTCCATCCTCGCAAGCGCGTGGTACCTCGCCTCCATCTACAGGCTCGGAGGGGTGGGAGGCTGACTCGCCGCTCCCGCTGGCGAGGCCGTGAGCAAGTAGTGGAAAAAAAAAAAACCCACCCAAAATACATTTGTCACGTTTCTGTTGGAGCTGTTCTGTTCAAGCCAGCTGAACGCGTGCCCGGGTGCTGCCGGGCTTTGCTGTTTCGCAGTCACTTAAATGCTGCGGGGTTGTTTCTCCCGTAGAGGTACACGGGGAAATAAGCTGGCATTTCCTCTAGCCCCGTGTCTTCTGCAAAGAAATGCCCTGAGAGACTGGGAAAACACGGCCTCCAGGAAGGGTTGAAAAAGCTGTGTTTGTTTAGTCTAGCGAGGAGAGTGCTGAGTGTGGCGTAAAAATTCGAAGATATGCAAAAGGCTGTTATAAAATGACCCTGGAGTCGGTTGTTCTCAGAGTCAGCGGGGAGACCGAGTATGAGAGAACAGCTTAACTTGCGGCAAACGTGTTTCAGGTTGATGCTAAGGGAAACTCCAGCTTTAAAGCATGTCCAGCTTTAGGATATGGGGGTGATCTCCAGGTCTGGAGGCCCTTAACGCTGGGGTAGAGGTGGGGGTTGCAAGGTGGACTAGATGCTGTGGACCTTGCCTGGAGCCCTTGGCTGTCCATGCATCCCCCGGCCCTATACTTCTGTGACTTTAGGAGTGGGCTTTCTCTTGACACCTGAGGAGACCCCAGACGACACCTCCAGACACTGCTGTAGTGGGAATAGTGCGGTCCTGTCCGCAGTTTGCTTGCCTGGAGCTCAGGCACTTCTCTGCACGAGAGCTTGCAGGATCTAGGCCTCGAAGGTGGAAGGTCTTGTAAATCATTACTAATCTTCTGAGCCGTGCGTGCTGCCAAGTAATTCCTTAAGCCTTTGTGTAGGCTTTGGATGTCCTTCGTGTGACCCCAGCCTGGAGAACTGTATATGCTTCCAGTTTTAAAAGTTAAGGTTTTTTTCTTTTCTGCTCTCGGACTCCACGATTCACATGGTGTTCCCATACCTAAGACAGGGATCCCACCGCAGCAACACATCTCTGGGGCGCAGCGGCTGGTGGGTCTCTGCTGGGTTCTGGGGAAGGCTGTGAGCCACGGATAGCTGGTGACTAATAGAAATACAAGAATAGAAATTATTGGAACTGGAGGTGCCACTCAGCTCTGTATTTCTGCGTGCGCCCTGCCAGATGGCTTATTCCACTAGTCGTAACTGCAGCGGACAGATAGTTTTCACATGGCTTGAGTTCCACGTTGGTCTCCTCTGTTAACCCAGGACCCCCGTCTGGAGGTCTGTACAGCAAACGAATCCATCTAGCGGCTGAACCACAGGCAGCAAGTGGAGGAGAGCTGTGCGCTGCCTGGCTCGCTGCGGCTCCCGGGCCTCCTGGAAGGCTCCCAGGAGGTATGGTAGGACAACTGGGTTGAGAATGTCCAGCTGCTCCTGTGTGAAGCAGAACTGCTTGTGCGAAAAAGGCTCCTAAATCCAAGCACTGAAACTGCAGAGAACCAAGATGCCTCTTTTTATGCTTTGCCCGTGTACAGGGATGTGAGAAACATATGTCTACACATACCATAACTCTTAGCAGATAAAGATTTTCCTTTCATCCAGCACTTTTAGCCTTTTGTATTATGTGGCGGTTGTTTTAAAGTGCCTCAGGGTAATACTTTTTGGGTCACAGCTTACCTCCAGCCACTTATCGCAAATAAGAGCTGTAAAGAAAGGGACGCTTCGTCCCCAGGCAGTGGTGGCACCAATTCTGTCTGTGTCTTCCAGCAACCACTGGTGAGGCTGAAAGGAGGAGCCAACACTGGCGAAGGACGAGTTGAAGTGCTGAAAAACGGGGAGTGGGGGACGGTTTGCGACGATAACTGGAACCTGGTGTCAGCCAGCGTGGTGTGCCGGGAGCTGGGCTTCGGGAGCGCCAAGGAAGCGATAACGGGCGCGAGACTTGGGCAAGGTAAGAGCAGCGAGAGCTCCAGGGGACCGTTCGTGCCTTGTCCACCTCCGAGAACCCTTTCATGATTCAGGGCAGAGCGTATTTTTACTGGGATGTTTGTCTTGGGGACCAGGAATTCATTCTCTACCCTTAATAAGTCTCTTGAGTCCAGGAGCTTGAGGCCGAACTGGAATATGTGACTTAAAAAGATATTCAAGATTCCTTGAAAGAAGTCTAGTGATGATGAGTTTAACCTTTCCCTCAGACAGCTGTTCCGGTAATTACTTCTTCATTATCACATCCGTTGCTCTCAAATTCTCTTTACGAGTTCTCTAGATTCGCATCATGGTGTAATGCATTACTAGAAGGTTCCTGGCAAAAATGGGCCCTGGATCTAGACTTCAAACACTCTCCAATTTAAGACCAGAACGTTAATTTAGCCCATTATAAATAGAAGGGCATTTGAACAGTTCAGAGCCAGGTTTGGGTTTGGATTTCCTGTATTTGGAAGTTGGTTTAAATCCCAAACTGCGGTAAATGGTAACTCAAAGCCTAACGTCCGCCCTCTCAAACCACCTTCTGGTTCCCATGCCTTCCTCCCCTCGTGTAAACCCTACAGAAAACGACACCAAACCAAACCCTTTATTGTGAGACTAAATGAATGGGTGAAATTTCTTCAGCCCGGCATCCTTGCAGAAGGGGAGGGAAAGCACCAGCACGTGTAAAGCACAGTGGTGGGCTCCAGAATCTAGAAAGCTTTAAAATGTGACCTGTCCGTTGGATTTGCCAAAAAAAAAAAAGTCTTGCAGTGGGATGCAGGGAGCTACTGATGTGTTTAGCTGCATCTAGGAAACGGCATAAGCATCACGGGGGGGAAGCGGCTGCCACGTGAGGGAGGAGAACACGCCGTTCCCCGCCGTCTCCCGCAGTCTGGAAACTCTTAGCAGCGGCTGCCGATTCCCACACGCTTTCCTTTCTTTTAACGTTAAACCCTGGCAATCAATCAGTGCGCCCTGTCAAAGCTGTCCCCTGGGATGACGAGCGCTTGGTAACTTCCTTCAGCAGCTGCGTCCTCACTCTGCGGTAGGAAAAGGAGCTCTTTTGGCCCAAACTTGCCTCCACTCTCGCCTTGCACAGGGGCGTCTCACAGCTGTTAAACTCTGCGTCCGTGGGCATGTTTATGCTTTGCTTTGTTCCAGCTGCGTCTCGGTGAATTTGGGGATTTGAAGGACCAGTCTCATCATTGCTGTGGCGGAGATTTAATTTCATGGGGTAAAATGCATAAGGATGAGCTACGTGTTAAATCGGTGTGCAGTGTCTAAAGTCCCTTTTAGGTCAGTGACCTGTGGGAGATGAGTGCCACCACAAAGCGGTCAGGATACGGAGAAGATGAATTATTCTCCCTTTTATAGATGGGTATCTGAGACCCAGATTAAACAATTTATCCTTATTCACACAAGAGTTGTCTGAAGGGAAGATACTGAGCCCACATCTCCCGAATGTGTTGTCCACTGCAATGTCCTCAGAGCGAGAACACAGAATAAAATCTCAAGCAGTAGGTGAACGTATATGTTGGAGATACAGTCCTAATCCTGTTTTTATGCTAAAGGAAATGGCACGGGAGGAAACATAATATTTATCACCGTAGTTCAGCACATATGGCAGTGCAGTGTAATTTTTTCAGTGCCCAGGACAGCAGCACTCACTGCCTCTGCGTATCATGAAAGAATTTCCCCAAGAAGAGCAAACGTGCCAGGGTTGCGTGGATCCGCGCCGTGGCCCTGCCCTCTTGCTTTGTCATTTCATTGGTATGACTTTTTTCGGGCTATTTCAGTGGAGAATGTCGGACTGGATCCATCCTGCATTCTTGGTGCATCACCCTCCAATTCTGGTCAGCATCGAGCCGTTCCTCCTACTTGAACCGTTCAGCGGCTCGCAAAATGACTGGGTCGGTGTCACCATTTCCAGATGTAGACCACAAACAGGATTTTAATGAGAGAGAAGCAAAAAAAAAGGCTAGATACGCGTTCCCCAGCGGCCTCGGCCTCGGGGTCTGCTCCCGCATCGTGCAGATGTTGCGTGCCGGGTGGACAGAGGGCTGCCGAAGTGCGGAGGTGTGGAAGGTGGCCTGAGCCAAATGAATTCTGTGGATGAGACTGAACCCAACACACTTACCTCTCTGCCTTTGTTCTTCTTGCTGCTGTTGTCAGAAGAAGGCTCCAGAGTACATCCTGACTCATTCCATCACACAATCGTGGAAATATGCTACAGACCATTTTTTTTTTTTTGGTTTTTTGTTTTCTCTGTGCCTCAGCAGAAATCTGAGGAGGTGAAGGGTTCACCACACAGATCATTAAAGTGTCACCCGGGGTTAGGTCTCCGAGACACAGGTGTGCTGCTGCCACAGAGAGCCAGAGAGGCTCCAGATGGCGGTAGGAAGAGGTTTTTAAGCAAAAGGATCCCACCTACCGTTACTAAACCAATTACGTTGTGCTGCCTTCCAGTGTCAGCTCCTGGCTTTGAGCTAAAAGGAACAGGCTTGATGTTGGGTAAGATTTTTTTCCTTTCCAGAGGAGGACAGTTCTGCCACTGTCTAACTTTTTGTGGCAATTTGTGTCATCTCTGGGTGCAGACGAAGAAGCGGAGCCGGCAGCCGGGATGTCATTCCCTGGGTCTGCTCTCTGCTGCTGCGAATGCTCCGAGACCGGTACAGCTCCGGCTCTGCGGGGCCCTCATCGCCTGTGCTATGATAAGAGTAGTGGTGCAGGGATGGAGACTCAACAGTCGCTGTCAGAAATGGTAAGAAAACAGCTGCTTTTCTGCCTCCGTTACGCGGATGGGTCAGCCTGGCCGCCGGCACTGTGCCGCTGCGTGCCGTGCATGCCAACGAGGGGAGCTCCAAACTGAACACCTCTATCTGGTGCTGGTCGACCTCTTCCAGCCGATGGAAAGGGCTGGTGGAGGGTATTGGTGAGTGGATGCCGCTTTCTTGGAAACTTCTTTGGTGGCTTTTGCCTTTTGTCACCACCATCACCATGCTGCTCCTGGCTGCTGACCAGAAACGGGTGAACCTGTGGCTCGGACAGGAGTGCCTGGCCACGGGCTGCAGCGAAGAGCACGGGCTCCGCCAGCCTTTTCGCTATGCCGAGTCTGGAGAGAGCACGTTGACAGCGAAGGTCAGAAGTGTTTGTATTCTCAGCCTCCCATCTCTGAAAGCTTCCTAGAAACTGCTGGAGACCAGAGGTTCTGCATCTGCTGCTTGTAGGGATCTCCTGTCAAAATGTGTGTTTCCATCAGCAATTACTCATGGATTATACGGGCTCCAAGAAAGACTCCGGTTGTTCTTTTGTCATGAAGATCATCTGCTGGAACCCCAGATTCATCCCCTCCAAACATCTTTCTAACCAGCTTTGGGCTCAGTTTGGAGACAGGACCTGAGAGCTTTGCAGGCAGGGTTATTGCCTTCTCATACGTGTGTGTCTTTGGTAGAAATGATAATCGTCTGATGCCACTTGTCCAGGGAGGAACCAAATTGTTCAATCTGGCTTCCAACACCTTGAGACCGTTCTCTGCACTATGAAACGCTCTCGTCAGTGGTGTTGGAGTCTGTGACCCACAGCAGCCTCAGAGCTGTTTTACTGACTTCTCGCGCATCCCTGTGGTGTTCTGTTTTGTTGTCCCAGCAAACGTGTGGATGTCCCATTTAAATGTCAGGGCTTGATTGGGAGCAGATTCCGGCGTACAGACCCAACCAAAAGGTCATAATTTGCGAATTCCTACAGCTGAAGTTTGTAAATTATGTAACAATGGAAACTTGGCTTTTTCTGCGGTTCTTGCATGCTTGAATCCCAGAGACTACTGGAAAGAATTTAACAGTAAAATTATTAATAATAATCTTGCAGCTTTTTGTTTTATTTTTACAAGAAATCAGTGGAATTTTTCAGGATTACCGTGTTTGGAATGCTAGAGGCCAGCGTGGTGTCTGCGATGTATTAATAAACTGTTGTTGGATGTTTCTTCACCACACAGTAGTGTGGGCAGAAGGCAAGGACTCCTTTCTCTTTTCTTCCTTTCTTCCCCAAGGCATGGGGCCAATTCATCTCAACGAAATTGACTGTACGGGCTTTGAAAAATCGGTCACGGACTGCAAGTTCAACACGGAGTCGCAGGGCTGTAACCATGAAGAAGACGCCGCTGTGAGATGCAACGTCCCGGCGATGGGTTTCCAGAATCAGGTGAGAAACCAAGCGAGGGCGAGTGAGCATGGCGAGGTGTTCTCATCCCGGAGCATCGTCTGCCCCCCCGGGCAGCGCAGGAATCACGTCGCCTAAGCGGTGCCTATTCAATTTAGATTTTAATGTCTGCATTGTATTAGACAGGAGGGCAAATAAGGATGACACTCCCTTTTTGTACAGAGATTTGAGCTCTTCCACCCATTTATAAGCCCCTGCCAAGCTTGAAGGGCCACTTGAGCTCTAACCTGTGCGGTCCGGTGGCCCTGTAAAGCTGGTGGATGTCCCTGTTGGTGGTGGGTGTCCCTGCTATGATGGGATCTTGGTTGGGTCTCATGACAGGGGTAGCTGGGTGGCTGCTGGCATGGGTGCTGCTGTCATCTTTGCCACGTGGAGCTTAAAAACTTCAACTGCATGAGCTGGACACGGGTTCCTCTGAGTAAGTGCTCCCGCTGTGTCCTGCCAAAGGTCCAAAGGGAGTGGAGAAGGGAAGGTGTTACTCTCTTGAAGCTGGTACAGGCCATTTTCAGATGCTGGGCTTCCTGTCCATGGTGGGAGACGAAGAACCAGAGTGCATCAACTGGTCTGCGAGCAGCTCAACTGAAGTTTCTGGGCTCAGTGTCTTTAACCAGAAGACCCTGAGCGTTGCTTGCCCAACTGTTGCATCTTCCCTATGAAGTTTGCTATGACGTTTATTGACAGATGAGTTTTTATGCCCTGCAGCTGCGTCTGAGCGGCGGCCGCAACCCTTACGAGGGCCGGGTGGAGGTCCTGGCGGAGCGCAACGGCACTCTGAAGTGGGGCACCGTCTGCAGCGAGAACTGGAGCACCGTGGAGGCCATGGTGGTGTGTCGGCAGCTGGGCTTGGGCTTCGCCAGCCATGCCTTCCAGGTGAGTCCCCGCGCCCTCCTCCCGTGCGTGCGTTTCAGATGTGGTGGCATGTGTGTGGTTGGGTGTAGGGGCTACTGCAGGAGGAGGAAGGCTTATTTAAACAAACCAAAAAAAAACCCAACCAAAAAAACTACCAACCAACAAAACACAAAAAACCAAACCATAAATCACAGCATTCAGCTTCAAAGTATTAGCTGGAGAGGCCCTGAAGGTGCAATCTCATTGCACAACAGCCATTAGGGGAAATTCAGAGCAGAAGGAGCTCTCGCAGCTCTGGGCAAAGCTGCTGTTTTCATACTGCTCGGGGCTCAGATTCCCCGGGAAGTCTGACTCCCGTAGCCCTGGTTGGGCTGGCGGTCACATGCAGCTTCTTGTCCCTCCCTGAGTCGGCGGGGAGCTGAACTCCTCAGGCTGACTGAAGTGGGGAAGCCAAGTTTAACCTGGTGTCAAATCACTTGAAAACAATTTGATTTTCCTCCCGAAGTTCTCAGTGCAGTGTGTACACTCGTGTGTGGTACAGCTGTATGCGTTTCTTGCTCCTCTCGTGACAAATGCCCTAACCCCTCCCTGCTTGCACCCGACTAAGAACGGCACTTAATAAAGGGATAAAAGCTACCAACTAACAAGCTTGGGATAAACCACAAAGGAATAAAGTGTTCTTTCCCAGCGAAGCTCTTTGGCGCAGGGACTGGAGCCTGCTGTGCTGGCGGGAGGAAAGCAAGCAGCAACCGTAAGGAGGATGGATGGAAAGAAGGAGGGAGGGCAACAGCTTCCCACCCTCTTCCCAGCTGGATAAATGGCATCAGGTGTAAGTAGGTGGCGTAGGACAATAACCCCCAAAATAAGTGTGAGATACTCTTCTGTACCGATACAGCCCTTAAGGATCACAAGGTGAGAGAGGGACAGGCAGACCGAGGTGTCACGGTAGATTTTGAAAGGAAATATATAACCACTGGGCCTTCGTTGCAGCTCCCAAACAGCAGGGAAAACAGGGATTTGGGCTCCTAAAAGAAACTGATTTCTCCCTAGGACAAAGTAATCCCCTGCCAGAGTTTGCTGTCTTGCTGTGCTCGGGAAGCGCAGCCCCTTTGAGGCATTTCAACCGAGAATCAACAATCGCCAGCGGCTTTGGGGAAACTTGGGCTCAAATGGCCACTGAATAAATAAACTTCATGTGTGTTTATATAGATGGAAACCCGCACACAGAAAACAGCCTTAGATCAGTTCTGGAAGGAAAACTCTTTTCCCCAAACAATTTCTGGATATCGAAAACTTGGGCAAACAAGGAAAATGCGGTTGCAGAGAGTGGAGGCTGTCCCCGGTCTCCACGCCGGAGGTCCGGTCGGCTCTGCTGTCTCTTCATGCCGTGTCTGACCCGCTCGGCGTTCAGATGCTGGGCTGCAGCGATAAACCCAGTGAGAATTAGCATCTCTGCCTGCTGGTTTCATGCGGGGAGGAACAATAAGGCCCTGAAATGACTAACGGGCTCAGCATCCTCGGGGCTGGTTGTTGCCTGCTGAGAAAGCAGGAGAGGCTGTAGGCAGCAGCGGACGGTTAAAGCCCTGCCTGGAGAACGCAGTCCTGCGATGGGTTTGTCTTCAAGGAGTGACCAAGTGCACCCAGGAGGACACACTGGGCTCGTGGGCTAGCAGATTCCAACCGCTTCAACTCTCATCCATGGCCTGAGAGGGGATCTGGGGGTCCCCGAGGGGCACGCTGGGGTCAGAGACCTGGGAAGTAGAAGGCTGGAGCTGCCCGTGCTGCTGTTACAGCAACTCCTGCTGTGCAGGCTGGTTCCTCCAGCTGATCTGCCCGCGTAGCTGCCAAGCAGAGCGCAAGAGCTGAGGATAGCCACGTCCCTTGAACACTGGCCTTTCCAGCTGCCTTGGCTCTATTGACATAGCCCTGGGAGTCCAGCAAGAAACAAGACATTTTTTCCTTTAGCTGAGACTCCTGGTATTTAGAACAGAAAAGGCCCTTATGCCTATCCCGGCTGCACCAGCTACAGGAGCATAAAGCTACACTGTGTAGAACAGGGCAGCCCTGTGTGCGGGTGTGCAAAGAGTGTTGCTAACAGGGTTAACAAACAGCCTGTTGCAATGGAAGCAATTCTACAGATGGGTTTTCTTTTCCTGGAAACGTGCTCCCAGTTTTGACACTAACAGATCGGATTTTTAGGGTTGTTTTATTTTTTTTCTTCTTTCTTCCCTCCCCTTCTCCCAAACTTTGCAGTTGCAGCTTCATTGGGGTTTAGTGCGCCTAATTTTGTGAGTGGTGTTGTGTTGCGTGTTAATTTTCTGTCATTCCCCCAAGTTTTGTAAAATAGGTGCTGAAGATGAGCAGTGAGTGGGGTTTGAACACCCCCCATGGAACCACAAGACACAGACCCCTGAGTTAGCAGACCCCTGGGTTAGCAGACCCCGTTAGTCCTGGGACTCCTGAAATGCCTGGTTTCCATCGGCATTTCTAGCAGGGCTGTGAGTTCTGCCTCCCCAGTTTGTGTGAGCAGGCACTCTGGCGTTACTTGTGGCCCTCCCGAGCGCACAAATGTCACAAGACAGACATGGTTTAATTGCCGGGCATCTCTCCCAAAGGCACAGCCTAGATGACTGCAAACATCCCGGGGATGAATTCATCAGCCGGATGGGCAGAGTGGGGTGGAAAAGTGAGTTTACAGCTGGATTTAAACAAGCAGAGATTTAAACCAGCTCAGAAACAAGGAGAGAGGTTTGCTTAACACTGGTCAGATGTTCAGGGCAGGGAATGTGGTCAACCTGGGTTTTAATCCCAGTCCCAGCCTTCTACTTAAACGGACTTGGGCTCATTCTCTGAGTTACTCTTCACTTCTGCTCCAATTCTTCTCTGCTCCAGCATCCTTTGGCAAGATCTGTCTCCTTGATAGCGTGGGATCTTGCATTGGTCTTCCCTGGAGGGAGAATGCAAGTCACAGGGGGGTGAATATTCCCCCAACCGTCCACTAAACACTGAAGAGTGTGTGAAATGCCTTTTTCTGCCTTTCTGCCCAGGAAACCTGGTACTGGCACGGAGACATCAGCGCTGACAACGTGGTTATGAGCGGTGTCAAGTGTTCGGGGACAGAGATGTCCCTGGCCCACTGTCGTCATGATGGAGCCGATGTCTCCTGTCCCCGAGGAGGTGGTCGTTTTGGTGCTGGCGTGTCCTGCTCGGAGAGTGAGTAACTTGGGGTTTGTTTCATTTTGGCATAAGTGTTTGCCCTGAGATGTGTAGGAGAAACGGGGTGGCCTATGCCGTGCCTTGGATATGTCAAAACAGCGGCAAATTGCTGCTGATGGGGCTGAGAAATACAGTGCGAGGAATGGCCTGACCTCCATCTCTGGCAGACGCTTGTGGGGGTTTTTTAGTAGCCCATCAGTTAATTTCAAACCTTCCTTTCCCTCTGCCAGCTGCCCCTGACCTGGTGCTCAACGCCGAGCTGGTGGAGCAGACGGCCTACCTGGAGGACCGCCCGATGTTCATGCTGCAGTGCGCGCTGGAGGAGAACTGCCTGGCCAGCTCGGCCGTCAACACCTCCGTCACCTCTGGGTACCGACGTCTGCTGCGCTTCTCCTCCCAGATCCACAACAACGGCCAGTCCGACTTCCGCCCCAAGAACGGCCGCCACGCCTGGGTCTGGCACGACTGTCACCGGTGAGTGCCACGAAGATGAACCTGGGCAGGTTTAGATTGAACATGAGGAAGAAGTTTTTCACTGTGAGGGTGGTGAGGCACTGTCCCAGGTTGCCCAGAGAGGGTGTTGAGGCCCCATCCCTGGAGGTGTTCAAGGCCAGGCTGGACGTGGCCTTGGGCAACCTGGGCTGGTGGGAGGTGTCCCTGCCTATGGCAGGGGGGTTGGAACTCGATGGTCTTCAAGGTCCTTTCCAACCTAAACCATTCTATGATTTTACGTGGTCAGTGCCTCCCTCCATCCCTCTGTGCTGCCCGGGGAGGGCCGTTCTGCTGCGGGGGAGCACAGGGGTGACGCGCTGGAGCTGCGGCTGCAGAGCTGTGACGGGTGTCAGGGCAGCTCTGATCCTCTGACAGCAGCGAGACCAGCCTGTCACAGGAGGAATTGTAGTTACGGAGTGGTTATGTGAACAAGACAGGTGTGGAGCTCTCTTTGGGAGAGGTGTACGTGCGAGAGCGGTATACACACGGGAGTACGTGTGCGTACAGACGGGGGAAGTGTGTGCCTGTGCGCCCTGCGTGTGGAAGGACGCGGTCATCTCAGCTACTTCCCTCTCCTGCGAAAGGACTCAAGAACACGCTGTAATTCTGCGTTTTTTTAAATGCATCTCGACTCCACTTAAACGGTGTACAGCTGGGAGATTGTTTTGTGCTTATTTTTGACAAACAGTAAATTCACCCCCATAAATGCATCACTTTTCAGGGGGAAGCTGACAGCTTCGGCTAAAGTAAACCGGGGAGGAAAGGGAGCTGGAACCAAGCCGTCCAGGGGCTTTGCTTCTGAAATGATGGCTTGTTACACGGTGGATTTTCTCTAATTTGGGGTAAAAGGGAGCTAAGTAACTCACAGTGCACAGCTATTTTCCGGTAAGATTTTTGCTTTGTGAACACAGTAGAGCAGTAAATTCTCAAACCCAAGTCCTCTTTAGCCTTCATAAGCAGCGGGAGCGCGGCGAGAGGCGTAGGTAGCACTGCATCTCGTCTGAAGCTTCAGATCGTGGCGTGGGGCAAATGTCGGCCGCTCGCCCTGCAGCCAGGTGGGTTTGTAACGTTTGGGAGGCGCGAGCAGAACTAAAACCTCGGCGGCACGCGACCGAAGGTGAATGGGAAACGGTGCGTTTAGGGGAGGAGGAAACCCGGAGCAGCGCGGTGTCTCTGCCTGTCTGGCCCCGTCGGGAAGGGGCCGGGGGAACACGTGGGCACCGCGAGGCGTCGAGCACGTCGCAGGCTGGTTACAAAGGAGGGAACTTGGAGCTCTTCGGGAGAGACTTTGAGAGAGTGAGGTGAGACTGGGAAAGGATCGGGAAGAGGCCGAGAGCCATCTGCGTGCTTTAAACTGGATTGTTTATACGGAGGAGGATGAACTCAATTCCTCTTCAATCTTTCCAGTCTGTAAACACCAGAATGTAAACACCTCTTTGAATGATTCAGACATATTTCAGAAACTGAGTCAGACTTGAGAACCTCAAATTTTTATCAGAGGCAGCCAAATTAGACAGCCTCAAAGTCCGCAGCTCAGCCGCTGCAGAATGCCTCCTCTTTCCGAACTGCCTCACTCCATCACTGGCAGTTTCTGTTTAGTTGGCTTTTGATGTGGAAGTAGAACAAAAACAGGACAGACCTGTAGCAGGGACTGAAAAGTGATTAACTTCTGGCAGGTGGCAATTTTTTTTTATTATTATTATTGGTTAGGGGAAAGGCAGGAGGAGGTAAGAAGAAACCCACTCTCTGGAGAAAAATTTCCTCCCCTTCCCTCCTCTCCTTTATCTGTAAATATATGTGCAGAGCGATGCTGCAATAACGGTGGCTGGAAGGTTTTAAGCCATAATTATTTTTACAGCTGGAAAGGAGAGGATTTCTGCACCTTTTTTATTTTATTTTATTTAAAAAAACAACACACTCCTAAGCAATGGCTTCTGAATTAGGACCTGTCTGTGCAGTTGCCTCCCTCCTAAGAGTTTGTTCGGTTCAGTGGCCAGCCCGGCCCCGGACAGTGTCCCAGCGCAGCGTTCCCATCGCTGGGGTAGACGTACAGCCATTTAAGGACGCGCTCCGCTCTGGGCGCTCGCGGTTGCTCCCCTGTTCCCCGCAATGCGCTCACGCTGTGGGTTTGCTCCCGACTCCAAGGCTGGGATCAAATTCAATGCGTCGCATCAGCGTGAGCGCATTTGTGTGCCCAGCCCTGACCACGTGGAGTGCACAACTGTGTTTTAATCGCGTCCTTCCATCTGCTTCCTGCTCCACGAGTCCCACGGACTTCAACTGGACCGAAGCACAGGCTAAATTTTTTTTTGCTGAACCAGCAGTGTGGTATAGAAGAGATCGATGTTCTCGAGTTCAACATTACCCAAACCCTGCCGTGGTCTAACTTTGCCGGTCAGGGGTCTACGGCACAGATTGCGGGCTCTCTCCAAACTGTTGCTGCGCCCAACGGTGCGGGAGCGTTCCCCGGAGCAGCTCAGCCCGGGCTGAGTTGACACTAACACTTCCCCGTTTCAAATTATGAAACGCATCATGTGTGAACCCAGCTGTCGGGTTGTTTGGATCGGAGCGGAGTGAGTGAGCGCTGAGAGAAGCTGGTTCCATCTGTTGTTAGTTTTCTGCCAATAAATTTACATTCTGCTGCTTAAAAATAAATAACCCACTAAATAAACCCAGCCAGGTTGCTGGTCTGGGTCCATCCAGCTCTGTTTGCAGCCTGTTGTTAAGGAGCAGGTGAAATACTTCTTGTTCTGGCTACAAGAAATGATGACCTGGCTGATGATGACTTTGATTTATTTTTACTTTCCCCCCTCCCTGTTCCTTGCCATTATAAAACACGGTGTGATCCTACGAAGGCCGGGGCAAGGCTCTCCCCTCAACAGCTTTAGCATTTGATATATAAACAAATACCCGGGCCAGGAGCCAGCGCGAAGGCGGCACGGGCGATGGTGCCATATAGGATTATGCCCAGGGGAATGTTTCCTGGCCGTGGTTTCTCTCGCTCTTCCTCCTGTAGCACCGTTTGGGCCGGAGCACTTCACGTCTTGTCGTGTACGTACCCCCGTGGCCGCGGGGATGGGCTGGGAGGTGAAACGCCTGACCCGAGGGACGCAAAAGCACGGAGCCGACTCCGGGCTACTCCCATCCGAGTCGTCGTGCCCTAGCCACTGGCCCAGCTCTGCCGGGGCAGACTGCGCAGCCCTTTAGACCTGGTAATTAAATGGGTGTCTGTGTTCCCTAAAGATAATTCTCCCCCGTCTGTGCCTTGCAGGCATTACCACAGCATGGAGGTTTTTACCCACTACGATCTGTTGAACCTCAACGGAACCAAGGTGGCTGAAGGACACAAAGCCAGCTTCTGCCTGGAAGACACCGAGTGTGAAGCAGGTATGTTTGCCGGAGTCCTTTGTGCTGGGAAGGTACTGCTGCCCCCGTACAGCTGCCTGGCTTTAACGATGCTGTCAAAGTCCAGAGCAGAGCTAGAACGGGGCCTGACAGGGGCCAGAAACCCGTCCTGAGGGTATATCTGTACCGAGTGGTCTCTACAGGTGTAAGAGAATCAGACCTCAGCTCCTTACATCCTTACTCGGAGCTGCTCTGAAAACCCAACTGTGTGTTTTCTGATTCTTGTAAAGTGAGAAATTCCAAAATGTGCCTGTAAGTGATGAGGTACGGAAGGTGGCAGCTCCTCCCGTGCAGTACATGTATTTCAATACAAGACATTGAGTAAGACACTGTTGTATTAAATCTCGTCCAAAATACTGTGCCTGTAGCTTACCACCGTCTACGGGAGTTGGAGAACAACTCGCCCTTCCTCTGACGTGTCTGAGGGTGGGAAATTCCCAGCCCCGCTTGCTGTGAATCTACCGTTTTGTGTCTGTAACTCTTCTCATTTAGATGTGCAAAAACAGTACGAATGCGCCAATTTTGGTGAACAAGGGATCACGGTTGGGTGCTGGGACGTGTACCGTCACGACATCGACTGCCAGTGGATCGATATTACTGATGTCCCACCCGGCGATTACCTCTTCCAGGTAATGGGAGAAAAAGAGGGTTGGAGACACTCTGCTGTTCCTTTTATCTTATCCATTAGGGATGTCAAGAATGTACCGAACGAGTGTATTTGTACATCTCCTACAGTACTATAAACTTCTGATTATAAAGAGCTTATATTCCCAGGATACCTAAAAGATAAAGAATCACCTAACAGGACAACAAAGTGTTACCAGATCACATACTTCCCCAAGTGAAAAATCAGGGTCAATAACCACAGTTTAGAGACAATAGTCTTAAGAAATCCACTAATCCCGCTAATACGTGATGGTCCTACACCATCCCCGTGCAGCTCCTGTTGTGAACACACTGCAGTACGTGTCACATTACACACGTGCGCAACGTCCCACTCTTGTCCCGTACTGAGCTTTTGAGCTGTTTGTAAGCAACGCTCCCTTTGCTTGGGGATTAAATAGTGCTATTCTCGTGGTGTTTGCAGGAGTTCAGACTGTGCCTACCGTCTGTTTGGGGCAGGTGGGTGGAGTGGGGGGAATTCTTTGGTTCTAAAAACAGCCGCTTAAACTGGAGAGGAGTGAAGGGAAGAGGAATTATTTTTGTCTGCGCTGCTATCGTGTGAAATGTAGAGAAGGTGTTTGAGGGTATGTCTTGGTGCATGGGGGAAGGTGTGATCTTGATCTGGCTTTAATCAAGTAGTTTCTGTCTCCTCGCAAAATGAGTTGGTTTTTTTTTAAGAGAAAAAAAACATAAGTATTACAGTGTAATGAAGAAGCTGATTCTGTCCCAATCTGACTAGTAAGTGTCATATCCAGTCCACCTTTAAATAACTTAATGCCGTGTTTCTCCATCGCTCCCTAGGTTGTCATCAACCCAAACTATGAAGTTGCTGAATCCGACTATTCAAATAACGTGATGAAATGCAGGAGCCGGTACGACGGGCAGCGCATCTGGATGTACAACTGCCACATAGGTGAGAGCGACTTCTGCGGGGGGAGAGCTGAATGGCTGTTGCGCATAGATCAGACCGCATCGCTCACCCCTCACGGGGAATGCTCTGTGCTTGGC
The DNA here is from genome assembly GCA_008711295.1 of Anarhynchus alexandrinus. Taxonomy (NCBI): domain Eukaryota; kingdom Metazoa; phylum Chordata; class Aves; order Charadriiformes; family Charadriidae; genus Anarhynchus; species Anarhynchus alexandrinus. The sequence goes on along the minus strand of VUYV01000083.1, from coordinate 1,920,213 downwards.
AAGATGGGATACTGAGCCCCAATTTTTGGGTGCTATTTGCCGTAGACTGCTCCCAAGCAGACACCAGAGTGTCTCTGTTACGGGGTTCAGCTGGTACAGGCTGCCACGAGGACGATGGCTGGAAGGGGGTGGGCCAGTTCCTTCCTTCGTGCTGCATTGCATACGTTACTGGAGCAGCACACACAACGCTGGTATAACAGCTCTGTGAAAGATCCGAAAGAAATCCCTCAGCCTTGGTAGAACGGGGCTAACAGATGTTCCAGCTGTCTCTCTTCTACAGGGAAATGAGCGTTTTTTCCTCTCCCAAGACTGTCAGAAAAGCTCTCGTGCAATCTCAGAACTTGTTCAGAGTGCCCGAGTAGGTCCAGGCAAACAACTACACCACCTTCCCAGGCTCAAATTATTACCCCAAAGCTTCTCTTTTCTTGAAAAGCCAACAGGAACAGTGATGTGTGAAGCAGAGCAGTGGAGAAGTGCCCTCTGCTCGAGCCAGAAATGAAAATGCTCTGCTGTCCCTTGAACAGGAGGCAAAAACTGAGCATTTTCTCGAACACACGTAAAACATTCTCTTTTGGAATTTCTTTTGGTCTTGGAAATATCAAAGCCAAACTAGTTTAAATTTGTATTAAGTCAATTGTTCAGACCATTTTAAAATGGAATTAAGCTGGGGGCTTTGTAAGATAATTTATATACTGTGTTAAAAACAGTTTAACAGCAAGGTCCAAATAAAACCAGTGGTGAAGACAATTTCCAGAGCTGGCTAAAGTTCTTCAGGGAGTGTTTTTCCTGAAAAAATTCCATGTAACCACTGATTTTTCTCATTAATTTGTTTGTTTTTTAAGAAAATACTTGTCTCGCGTGTCATGCTTCAGACCGTGACCTAGTTCAGAAGAGCCAAACCCACTTCATTTGGATGAATGGGCACTTAAGCGTTGGATGGGCTCTCCAGCTGAGCTTGAAAATATTTCTATTTAAAAATAAATGCGTTTAGCTTTCATTGTCTCTCAACTAGCAAAAAGCCAGGGCACGGTCCTATTTAAGAAGAGTAAACAGAACCCACTTTTACCATCAGCCCCGAGGAGGAGACCAGAGCACAGGTCCTGCTAGTCATCACCTCATTCTTTTAAACAACAAAGGTTAGCAGTGAAATTGCGGGTGGTTTGTAGTCGAGTCTTCCAAATACATAAAAGACTCGATCCAGTACTCCCAGGGACTCTTGGCTGTGCCACTTATGGCAAAATTTAATTAATACTTAAATTAATTAGCCCAGGAAAGTCTTTGCTCTTCTAGTACTTGCTTTGAGCCCTTCATTTGCGCAGCCTCTCCTGCAGGTTACACACAGCCCCGGTGTGTTTTCTGCCTCGTGTCGCAACCTGCCTTCGCTCCCTCCTGCTCACCCCGTGTTCTCTCTGTCCGCTCCCCAGGCGGCTCTTTCAGCGAGGAGACGGAGCAGAAGTTCGATCACTTCAGCGGACTCACAAATAACAAGGTGTCCACCCGATAGAACAGCATCGCCTCCCGCCCCACTATTTAAAGAAGCGAGGTTTCCTGCTTCGGTGATTTCCCTAACCACTGCACAAAACCGAAAATCAAGCAAACAATCAAACTCTAAATTAGCAAGGTAAATTATTTCCTAAAGGTGCCTTCCTTCCCAGTTTAGGTGCTCAGACCACCGTGTGTCTCTCGTAACTCGGGTCCCTGCTACCGAGGTAGTTAGGAGCAGGCTTTTAAACTCTACTTGGCTCCGTACCTTCACCGTTCCAACCTTCTCCACAAAGATTTCTCCCTCCACTTTGCAGCACCATCTTTATTCACAGACATAGGTCGAGGCTGCAGCAAGCACAACTTGCCTTTGTTTGGGTACCAACAACCTAAATATGTCTTTACCGTTCATTTTCTTCAAGGCATTAATCTTGGTATCTTTAAGCTTTTTGACTCAAGCTTGAACGCACCATTGATGCAAACGCCTCCATTCGGGACGCTGCTTCTTGAACACAGCTAATCCTCAGTACTGCCATGCCGTTACTCCGTTTTAGCAAAGAAATACAGGAAAGGGGGAAAAAAAAACCAAATTGGAGCAGCTTTTTCTGAGCAGAACAGTACAAAGCATAATTTAATACCGCAGTGAAACTCTTGTATTCAACAATCAACTCCCAACACAGTCTCTAAAGCGGAGCAGCTAATGCAGAACTGTTTTCTCCAAGTGCATCGGGGCTCCATGAAGCTACACCTCCCCTGTAACATCGAGAAGACTTTGCAGATCTCCTGATGATGAGTCTACCGGACTGTGAATTTCCATTACGCAGTAAGCTATTCACCCAACAGGTTCTAAATATTACCTTCTAAGCTGGATATTCACTCTGTCTTTTCTTTCAAGGATGAATTTAGTTTAAGGCATTGTATCATCACTGTACCTTACAGAGGTAACTTCATGGCTTTCATCATCAGGGATCTGGACCTGTGCTGTCGCAGACCCACCTGTGTAAGTTGTCTTTAAAAGGATTTTTACACTTGGTAAATTCATAATGGTGCTCAGTGCGTTCCTCTGTTTGTTTGAGGACACACATCGCTACAGATTTTCAGCCACAGCTACTTGAATAAAAATGTTTTACCCGGAAAAATGTTTTATATGCCATTTGTGTATTTCTACTCCATGAAAGTTGAGGGCCTTGTTCACAATTCCTGGTACTGAAGTTTTTTCTCCCTCTGTGTTTGTACGGAAGACTTCTACAAGCCGCTAAAGTTAACTGAATACTTATAGCTGACCATTTCAATCCACAGGGGGATTGAAAGTGGCTGCATCTAACTTGTGCTCTCCATAACCTACCTCACAGGGATGTTGTGAGGCTTAAAGAATGCAGAAGTCTTTTGCTAATGCCTGTCAGAGTATTTCTGTCATTTATCCAGTGGCCCAGATGGTGGCATCTAGCAAAGGTTTTTAGCCTACTGTAAGCTGGAAAACTCCATTTTGTTCTCAAGATGCCGGACTGTGTCGCAGAAGCAGAGTCTGAGAGGTGCTGGATGCTCTGTTGCTGCTGCCACGACAAGGTGTCTTGCAGCATCTCCTAACAGCAGGCTCTGGGCAAATCACAACTGGCAAGTTCTGGTTTTCTTTTCCTAATTGGTGTACAACCACTTTCCTTGCTAACAGTGCAACAATGCAAGTCCGGCTCTGCAAACACTATGCAAACAAGGAAAAGCCCTGAAACTCACTTGCATTCAATGCTCGTCAGTTTTGAGGGATATTTTAACAATAACATTACAACAAAGTAAACATTAAACAGATTTTTTGACTCCTGCAGATGCTCTGCTCTTGCTTACAGCTGAATTTTGGCCAAAAAGATGCAATTCCCTTACTCTAACACATTTTTATGGTTTTTTTTAAAGTTTTAGACCAGGCTTTTCTGCAAGTGCCCCAGTGAGTAACCGACACTTTGGAACAGAGTAGGGCAAGATGCTCTCTGTAACGAAGAGCCAACAGCCCCTCGCAGGGCTTGGCTCTTGCGCTCAATATCTCAGTAATAGTAAACTTTCTCCCTTCCCAACTTCAGAAAGAAAAGACGTTGCTAATCCATAAGAGAACATCCCCATGGCAACTCACTGTTCTGCATGCAGTTTAATATCACAGCCGTGCTCATCTATACATCTTTTTTTTTTAGCTGAGATGGTTTATTCCTCCTGGTCCATGCTTTCCGGCAGGAGCACTTCGGTGCCTGAGACGTCCTGCTGCTTGTGCTTCAAACCCAGAGCCCGCGTCACCAGCCTCTTCGCCACGGCAGTGTCCGTCTGGGGTCTGTCTTTCGCAAGGTGAAGGAGCTCTAGGCAAAAATGGGTGAAAATGAGTAAGTTAGTGCTTGTTCAGGAACAGTCTCACGGCTCAAACCATAAGACTGGCGGAGAGAAGGGCTGATTTCTATTTTCTTAGTTCCTTTACAGAATTAGCCCAGGAGCGTGAGCAAATCAGTCCATCCCTACCCAGTAAATTGCCTTTTCTTTTAGAAAGATGTGCCTCCAGATTTGTACTTAACATTTTTCAATGACAGCTCGAAAGCTATTTGGCTATGATTAAGCTCCAGGCCTCTTCTGCAGCGGGAGAGAGAATTGTTCCCCAGTTGCTTTCAGGAACAGCTTCCTAACCCCTTCCTGGCAAAATTCAGCGAAAGTCACATCTCTGAGAACAAAATGAAGGCACACAGTCCAACAATTTATCCATGCAAAGGGAAGTTTGATCTCAATTTAGACTAATCAAAACCAGCTGTCTAAATCCTTAGAAAGCAGCAAGGAAAAAAAAAAGATCTGCATTTTTTAAAAAACAGCTCAATCTATCAGATGCTTTGGCCAGTAACCTCCGTTTTCTGGTAGACATCTGGCTTGCTACGGTTTCATCTTACAAGAAATGAATACACCAAAACTTTACCAAGTCCACAGTAATCTGGATTTGGCAACTATCTAATCATTTTATCATATCAGCAACTGTTTGCAAACTTATTATCCAGTTAGCAATGGGGGCTTTGCTTGCTTTTTCAGAAGTTTTATTACTAAAGGCAGCCCTTCAGCAGCGTAAAGAAAAAGGGGCAGACTCAAAGCATCCACAGCTTGGAAAAAACCTGCTGCTCTTTCTTGACAAAGCTCAAAAAAAAAAATAAAAAAAGAAAAAAAAAAAGAAGAGACACTGTCAGCTAATTAAGATCCAAATTTGTATTTGGGAAAAAAAAAAATTGCTACTCAAATTGAATCCAAACAGAGTTTATATATGATGTTCCCCAGAAGGAGTTTATAACCTGATTCAGAAGGCTACAGCAACAAGAATCAGGGAGCGTGAATGAAAACAGATGAGGTGGACAGTGCAAAACCAAATCCAATTTTTGGACGTTTCATTTAAACCTACCAGTCTTAACTCAGGAACTTCTAACTGTGACAGTGTCCCTTTAAAGCGTTAATACTGAACTGTGTTTCCACTGCAACGTACTGTACAAACAGTATAGCTGTAGGTTCAGCAAAGTCTCTACTGCTACAAGATTCACGGCATTTCTTTACTGTGGCAAGTATAACTGATTACAATATGATTTTAAAAAGCAATGAAATAAATAAAACAATGTTAATGGCTAAGCTTGACAATTTCTTCCTTCACCTGATACTGAATAAAATTATGCCAACCACAAAATGTAACCGCTATCGGTTTTGTCTCATCTATTCTCTTTAACCGTGCCACGCTTTGCCTTCCTGTAATCGCTGCGACAGCCAAACCCATCCGCTGAGCAACGCTGCTCTTCACCTCAAATGTCACCCAAGAGAAGCGCGTAACACGAGACAGACTAAGCCTGAGTTTCAGCAAACCACTTAACTCGAGAGTAAACAAAAAGCAACAGGTTTTGATGCTTTTTTTATTCAGTCCTCCTATAGAAGGGAGAAAGAGGGGCTGAAACCTTAAGCGTAGGTAACAGCTGTAGTTATCTTTCCTCTAAGCAGTGTGTAACAGAGTCTTGTTCTGCAAATTTGTCATCCCGCTCACCTGTGCCAACCGCCCGTGCCTGCTGCAAACAGGCAGAAACCAACTTACTGCATCAGTAATGCTTTAACGTAACTATGATACAGGTTGGCTCAAAATACTGTAAAAAAAAAATGAAATAAAATAAAATGCATCTGCAGGCTTTTACCGAAGGCTCTACACAACAGCTGATGGTCCTGCAATGCCAAAAAAAACAACCCAAAAAAGAAATACTAGTCCTTAATATCTCTTTCCCCATTTAACTTGTCATTGTGACCACTCAGGATACAGAAGACTGGCAAAACAAGAAATAATACTACTAATAATTAAAAAAATAAAATTGTCTTACTTGGTCGCTGCAGTGCCTTGATCTTAGACTGCTTTGTTGCATGGATCAATGGTCGGATCTTTAAAGAAGGATAACGGCGCCCCAGGGCTTGAGATGCTTCAAAGAACAAAGATTGCTGAAATTAGCAGACTGAATTTTGATGGCTTCAATAATAAAAATCAATACGCGGTACAGTAACACTGAGTAATCTGAGTTTCAGCAGCTGATGTGTTATCTCAAGACTTGTACTAAAACACCTAAACTCATTCTGGTGACCTCAGGCTTGCATCACACATTCCTTGGGCAGGAAGAGTCCCCAGAAAATACAAACACATTTAAAAGACAACAACTCTCGTTATTAGACTAAATCCCAAGAAAAAAACAGCAGCTTTCAGACTCCATCCGCTGCTGGATGGAAAGGTCTCTTGGGGTGGCTCTGACCTGAGCTTGGGGAGTTTGTCCCCGAGAAGGTCAGTTTGCCGGGCGCTTTGGTGTCCGACCCGTGTGCCATCGCACTGGTAAGGAGGTTATTGTACACTTGCAGGAATTTAGTCTAGTTACAAGGGAAAAAAAACCTGAAGTAGCAAACCAGATTCATTTCTAGAAATGCAGCGAGTCGCTCAGTAAACAAAAGGCGCGCTGGTTATTATCCAAGGCAATTAAAAACCTGCTGTTCTGGCAAAGCAGAGTTTCCACACAACGCACGGTAATTCCAGCTTCTCAAGCCTGAAAAGCCTTTCAAGTTTGAAGCACAGAGGACGGAAGATGCGATGAACCGTAACAACCTTTGGCACCAGCGTCGCCTGAGCGCAAGACTCGAGAGACGCAGGTTGGAAACCGCGGCGTCAGCGCGGGGTCACCACGCAAGAGCGGAGAAACCCCAGCGGCTCCGCGGGTCCCTCAGTCACAGCCACGAAGGGCGTCACAGTACCTGTAGAGGGGCTGGAGAAGATTCCCAGGGCGTGCGTATCATCCACCCACTGGATTTTGAAACCACTCTCACTAAAATGAAAAGACAACAGAATAAGATTCATTAATAAGAAAGAAAAAAAACCCACACCCCCATAATAAAACCCATCAGCCACATCAGGCTATCAAGAGTACTTCGTGTTTTTATGTAGACAGCTGGTGCTTTTCAAAGCCTTATACCCATTTCACATGAGGGGAAAGAGAAGGAAAGGAAGGCACAGGAGATTATTAGATGTGCCCCTTTCAAGGCCGCAATCTGCGATTCCCCCATCAGCTGCCCCCAAGAACTCTCCTTTTCCTCTGAAGAAACCCTTGGCCAAACCCCAACCTCAATTTCAGGGACTGTCTGGTAACACAGAAATATTGTTTGTCATTTATGTAGTGCTTTACAAACACTGCCCGATCGCTCAGACACCTACAATAAAACACAAGTGATTTATAAAAGCGGTGTACAAAGCTCAGGGTGAAGAGACCGATGCGAAAAATCTAATAAAGCGTCAGTGGAAAATGTGAGTTTGGGCACAGGCAGTTCACAGATTTTCCTGCAGCACAGGAAATACAAATACAATCGACTGCTCAGATTGGATCCGTCACTCTCCAGCTCCGTTTCACAGCCAGTGGAAAAAATACATTAGAGGAAACTCACAATAGAGAGTAGCTTATTTAAAATGTAAATCACGGGGTTTAATTTAAGGGATCCATAGAAGTGAAGTGTTCACATCTAATCCGCTGGGTGTATCAAGAGAGGAGGAGGACGGTGGGAGGAAGAGAGGAAGAGGCGCCTGCAGACAGAGCCGAGCGCTCCGGCAGCAGCGACGCAGAGATTCAGAGCTGCGCCGCGTGCCCCGAGCGCCCTTTATCACTAACGCAGGGCTGAACTTTGCTCCGGTCCTGCTACTAATCCAGTGTCACTCCCTTTAGGCACAAGGCTCTGCTCACCGCATTTACATAATAAATCTTATCGCCAACAGCAGGATTGAGTGCTTTTTCTTGCAAAGACTTATGTAAGCACGTAATTTCACTCAAGCACCGGGATGAAGCAACAAAGCAGCTCGTAGCAACCACCTAAAGACTCTCACTGAAGCCAGAGCAGCAGGAATATGCCTGCACGTAGATATCTGTGTGTTAAACACAGCCCTGAAGAACTGGTTGTGTTTTAAACCATACATAAACTGCAGGAAAGCGTCCTTTAAGGCACAGAAAGAGCCTGAGATATCAGGGCACGAAGGCAAAACTAAAATTCAAAATTCATCAGGTTCTGGTGCACGTTCAAGTGTGAATACTGCTCCCTCCGTGCCCCTGACGCGCTCAGGCTCTCAGAGTGGTACTCACTGGAAATCCGAGAACACTTCTAACAGGTTCTCCGTCTTCAGCGACGGGGAGAAGTCATAGATTTCAGTTACGTGGCCAAAATCCCCCTCGCTGAGCTGCGCCTCTCCGTAGCTGGAATAATCAAAGCTGATCTTCTCAATGCTTATGTCCTTCACGGTTAAATAACCCACAATCTGAGAATATGAAAAGAAAATAATTAAAAATATATATATATATATCAGACAAGGTTTCACTTCAAAGAGCCATCCTCCAGGGCCTCACCTCGGTCCCGGCAAGCCACTTTTGTGGCCGCACTCCTGCCAAGAGGTTCGGCAGCCGCCCGCAGCAGCCCCGGCACAGGGACTCTCCTCCCACAGACTAACGCTTCCCCTCGGGCCAACTCCTGAGCCACCCTCTTTTCCCCAAAGTCGCTCCCCAGGGCCATACTCATGGCAAAACACTACCTCTGCCATGAGCTCCGCGGTACCGTCGTCCTCGAGGCTGCTCTGCCCGCGGAGGGCTGCGCTCTCCTCTTTATCGCCTGCAGACAAATCCAGCTCACGCCACAGCGCATCGGCCAAGCCCGAACGCTCCTTGTCCTCCTCTTCTGCCACGGGCGCCTTCCCGCCGCGGTGCTGCCTGCGAGCATCCGCCCAGCGCTCGTTCCGCTCCTCAGGAGCTGACGGGTCGGCACCACGGACCAGCTCAGGTGCTGCCAGAGGCTCATTTTGGGCTTCTGCAGGGTTCTGGTTACCCTCCGCCTGCGCGACGCTGGGGCGCTCTTGATCTTGGCTTTCCAGTTCGGAGACGCTCTTCTCTCCCTCCCCTGTGGCAGCATTCACAAAGTCCTTGCCCTGTTCTTCAGGCGGTGACACGTTTCTGCCGCTCTCCGGGCTCTTGGCAGCGGCGCAGCTCTTATCTTGGTTTTGCAGCGACGTTGCACTCGACTCTGCCGCAGCCGGGGCTGTACAGCAGTTACTGCTGCGACTTTCCGATAGGGAGGAGTTTTTGCCGCACTCCACTCCACCGGCATCCCCGCTGGTTTGGTCTTCAGCTGGCAGCTGGCACGGGATTTTGTTACCTTCTGGTACGACAGCGTTGCAGCTCTGGTCTTGCTCTTCTGCTTCAGTTGGGTTTTTATTGTGTACAGAAGAAAGGGAATCCGCACAGTCTTTACCCTGACTTTCCTGCCCAGAGAAATCATTACTGTTCTCTGATGATGGGACACCTGTACAGCGCGGGGGACATTCGTTTGTGTCATCACTGCGTTTTCCCGAAACACACTCTTCGCCAGGCTCCTGTTGCTTGCCAAGGGCCAAGGAGACACCGCCTGGGCTGCCTTCAGACTGACCCAGTTCCTCCCGGGCATCCCTGAGTGCAGCTTTAGGGCAAATCTCTTCTCCTCGTGCCATATCCCCACCTGACTCGGTGACGGCCGCCACCGGGCTCTCCTGCTCCCCGCATTCTGCCTTCTTGCGCATCGCCTTGGGGACGTACAGGGCTTTATCTGGTTTCCTCCAGGGCGGCCTTTTTATCCTTCCGGACCCCACGCAGGCTCGAGAGTTGTCACCGTGCACCTCCCCGCCATGCCGCAGCCTGCCGCCTCGGCCCCCCCGGCCCCACGGCTGCGGCGGTCGGTGCGGTCTCGGCGGGTTGCTGCTGGGTTTTTGGTCGCTGTTCTCGCTGGGCAGCCTGGGACCAAGAGAACGGCACAGCGTGAGTGGGGAGCAGAGGAACCCAAGCAACGTGGCATTTGCAAAAGAGAGAGAGGAAGAAAAGCATCAAATCCACATAGGAGTCAGCAGATAGGGGGGGAAAAAAAGCCTCTGCTTCCTTAATAACTGGAAGATGCCATCAATAACAACCATCCTCCTCTTTGAGGAGAAGCACCGTGCAAACTTCACGCTCATAAGCTTGAACAAAAACCCCATGGCCACAGAAAGAGAAGCACCGTTACATCTACCGCACCGTACCTCACGGCCGAGTGACAGATGACCGTCCTCCTCCTCCATCCTTCTCCCACAGAAAAGCTGCTCAACAAATCCACATTGTCCACGGTGCGATGGATCAGGTACCTGAGGCGACTGGAGAGAGGGGGGAACAGCAGCACTCTGAAAAGAGAGAGGGGTCGGGGGCATCAGCAACTCACAGGGAGGAAAAGGACGGGACCAGAGCAAGAATTTATTAACCGCTCTTCCCCAAGTCATTCCCAGTGTAGGATTTAAATCCAAACCCAAAAGGCGAGCAGGACTTTCTGGTATGAGAGCCAAAATGTCTTCTCCATCCCAGATGCTCAGACAGACACGCTCGCCTCGCACGTAGCACCGGGAGTGTGGGGCAGCCGGGACTGTCATTCCTGCCTGTATCCCTGCTGGGAACGGCTGGAAAGCACCAGCAGAAGGCTCTTAGGGGTCCCCTTCCTCCCAGTCCGAGTGCGCTCTAGAAACCAGCGACTAAAAGAATACGAACGGATGAATAAACACCATGTTCAATTTCATCGCATTTAGACACGTTTTTATAACTCTGGTTTCGTTCCTGAGCATTTTACAATAGCACAGGTACTTTCTCTGCCAAACTTTTTTTAAAAAAGCAACGAAACAAATATTTAAGGTGATTAGAAGCTGGCAGGAAGCTGAACTAAGCAATCCCACCCCTTCTTCTGTCTGACACCCTCTTTTTGGCCACCTCAAGGGCTTCAAAGGTCACTGGATTGGGAATTAGGTCCAGTTAAATCCAGCCTGGCCAAAGAAAAATGATGCAGCATTCCAAGGCGACAGAGTTTGCTGCCGCGGAGGAAGATCCAGCGCGCAGGAAGCCCTCAGCAGAGAGGGGAAATGAAACAGTTTGATTACGAAACTGTTCATTATAACTCGTCAGGCTGACTGGTGAGCTAGGCCAGAGCGGGGCTGGCGCAGAAGCCACCGGCGCTCAAACCGACCCCGCTCGAAGGAGTACGAGCGGAGAAGTGGGTATGGCAGAAACCCCACGCTGATCCTGGGAATGGTGGAAACCCCACAGCGATCCCTGGCCCGTGGGGATGCTCCGGGCCAGGCTGGAGCTCTGCAGCTGACCAGACCTCGCAGCCGGGCTCCAAACTCCGCTGCTCAAACCCAGCCGGTGCTTCCACCCCGGAGAACCAACACGACACAGAGATGAGCGTCACAACGTGCCATTGCTCCTGGAGTGGCACGTGTCACTGCCCAGGGACTGCACGCACCAGCGGGGTGTGGGTGACCCCATGCAAAGCCCCCCCCGTGCCCGGGCACCTACTGGTGGTGCTGCCCCTGCTGCATGAAGTGCTCCAGCTCCTCCGCGATCCTGCCCACGAACTCATCCTCGTTGGGCGAGAGGAAAACGCCATCCATGCAGCGCAGCGCCAGGGTGGCAGCGGATGGGAGGCCTGGGGAGGGACGGGGACACATGGAGAGTCAGCCGCAAGCTCCCCTGCGCCTGGGGGGGGGGCCTAGCACCCATGCAAACCCAGCTGCAGCACCCTCTGCGCAGCTGCATGCGCCCAGCTGCAGCCCTAACCCCCACCCTGTGCATGCAAGGCCCCCAGGCAGCCCATGCACCCCGCTGCACCCCATATCTCACCCCGTGCACNCCATCTCTCACCCTGTGCACCCCCAGCACCCTGTACTGCTCTGTGCACCCCTCGACACCCCTGTGCACCCTCAGCACCCTGTACTGCCCTGTGCACCCCTCGACACCCCTGTGCACCCTGCTGCACCCCATCTCTCACCCCGTGCACCCCCAGCACTCTGTACTGCCCTGTGCACCCCTCCACACTCCTGTGCACCCTGCTGTACCCCATCCCTCATCCCGTGCACCTCCAGCACTCTGTACTGCTCTGCGCACCCCTCGACACCCCTGTGCACCCCATCCCTCACCCCGTGCACCCCCAGCACCCTGTACTGCTCTCTGCACCCCTCAACTGCCCCATGCGCCCTGCTGCACCCTATCTCTCACCCCATGCACCCCCAGCACCCTGTACTGCCCTGTGCACCCTGCTGCACCCCATCCCTTTCCCTGTGTGCCCCCAGCACCCTGTGGGGCTCCATACACCCCTCGACACCTCCGTGCACCCTGTCACCCCCCCATGCGGCTTCATGTGCCCCTTAAACCCCCTGTGCACCCTGTCACCCCCTTCCCCGTGTGCCCCCAGCACTACGTGCTGCCTTTTGCACCATATCGCCCCCCCATCCCCA
>VUYV01000083.1:1875627-1907433 GCA_008711295.1 Anarhynchus alexandrinus | reverse complement strand
GGCCCCGGCTCCTCCCGCCGCCCCGCACCGCCCCCGGGGGCCGGCGGTCGCCCCGCCCGGGCACCGCGGACACGCGTGGGAGCCGCCCCCACACGGGGGAAAGTGGTTTTCCCCTACGCGGGTGGCCCACGGGGGGGAATTGGGGGCCCACGGGGGTAAGCCCACTCGTGTGCAGCGCTGGGGATGGGGGCAGCGCCCCGGGGACCCTCCCCAAAGTTATCTAGGGGCGGCGGGTGGGCACCGTGCGTCCACCCACGGCACAGCTCCAAAACACCAAATCCTGCAAAAAAAAACCCTCAAAACCCCCCGTGGATGCTGGACTCACCCTGGTCCGAGGAGGTGGCAGCTCACAGGAGTGGGTACCACCTAGAAGAGCTTTGAAGTTGGGATACCTTCCCTCTATAATTCAACTCTTTCTTTTTTTTTTTCCTCTAACAGTTAGAAATAAATACTGATGCTTTTCTGTAATCCCAGAGATTCCTCCAGCCAAAAGTCCCAGAGTTTTTAGCCGTCTTGTCTTCTTTTTTAGGGAGACGGTGGCACAAAGCAGTTAAAGCAGCCAGTAGTAGCCTCTGACGCCGAGAGAGTTTTGGGATGACTAACCGGAGATTTGGGCCTGTTTCAGGAGCACCAGGTGAAGCCAATGAGACTCACAGGTGCTCGACATCTCCAAGTCTGCTCCTAGTTTCACCTTCCTTCCTTAATGAGTTCATGCATACATCCTGGGGGGGGGCAATTTGCCCCGGGGTGACAGTTTCTGGCAGAGTGAGGGTCTCAAGAATTGCAAACATTGCACAGAAGAGACAAGGGCAGCAGCACATCGCCTGACTGCTTTCCCGGGGTGTAATCTGTCCCCCAGCACAGTGCAACTGTCCCCATTGCTCCTCAGCATGAGCAGAGACAGTCACTGGGTGGCCCTGAGCTGCTCCCAGCTGCGAAATCACCGCTGTTCAGCATGGGAGCAAGGTCGATGAAAACGAACCGCACCATTTGCTGGTGTCAGGCTCAAAACGTAACTGATGACCCTCCTTATTTCTCTTGTAGGAGCAGAAAAGAAGCATGTCTGGACTCCTTTACGTGCTCCACACACTGTGAGAGACACACAGACAAGCCCCGAGGCAGCAGAGCTGGTACATTGGAGCCATCCCCATGCTGATGGGAGGAAAGATTCTGGCCTTGCTTCCACAAAATCCTCCACGGCAGAGTTAATCACTCCTGCCTCTTCCCCCTTAGCTGACTGATTGCTCAAAATTACCATATAGATTGAGAAAGCCAGGCCTGTGATTTCACAAGTCCTCTCAGCATCTGGAGACCCTCATCCAGTCTTCACCCCTGTCTGGAGCTGCTCTCCTTGGAGACCAAGCCTGGCCTCTGCCTGATGAGAAAAGCAGCTAATGTTTTCAATTTGAAAGTGAAGTCAGGCAAGACAGCAACCTACACCAGCCACATCCTGTTCCCCTCCCCTATCTCCCCTCTCTCTGCTAAATCCATTCCCCCTAAACCTGAAAAATCACTTCAATGGCAACGGCCATCCTCTGCCCCACGCTGTCCCCCCAGACACGCTCCTCCTGCAGCCCAGTCAGGAAAGGAGCAGTGGGCACGACCTCTGCGTCCATCTGCTGCGACAACCGCACCAGCCACCCGCACACAGTTAATTCCCAGCGCGTTCCTGTCAGCCCCAGGCCAACATATTAAAAATGTGCATCGATTTCATGATTGCACAGTGTAGGACATCACCCTTTTCCCAGCCTTGCAGCGTCCTGTCTAACCCACACAGATACGAGCAGGGCAGCACAATTTCCAGCCTGCCTTGGGGACACGGAAGCCCTGCTGCCCTTTTTTCCTCTAGAGCCAGGCTGAGATGAGTAGCCCTCAACGCAGGACCAGCAGCACAGGATTCCACAACAGGAGCTACCTTCACTGCAAACCAGAGTCAGGGCATGTGGTGGCCACCGTCCTGTGGCCCTGGGAGGCAGTGGAGCCCCCCTTTACACCGCCGTTGGCATTTACCTGCGAGCAGAGATGAACCACAGACCTTTCTCTCCACGGCACACTCTCCAGCAGCAGTTTTGGGCGATCTCTGTGCCTGGTGGTAACTGCACTAAATGTCCCTGGAGCGCTTGCTGTTCATCATCACAGCAGGAACTACACGGGAGGGAAAAATAAAAGAGGGAAAACCCTGCAGAGCTCGAAGGAGCTTACAGCCCATGGCCAGAGCCCAGCAGTCCCCTGGGAGGACGGGAACACACGTGCTGTGGCTTGAGAGATATGGGCTTTTTATCTATGCAGGGCTGGAGAGTGGAGGAGGAGGTACGAGAGTGGGCAAAGCACAGCAGTGCCTGGTGAGGCACTGAGACCTGTCCAGAGCAGGGGCCGGGGGCAGCTCAGAGCCCCCGCGCCGGGGCAGCCACCTCTGTCCCCAGCCGGGTGCCGTTCGGGTCCTCTGTCCCCAAACACACGCTGCCCCAGGTTGGGAGCCAAGTCCTGGCCAGCCCCAACAGCTCACCTCCAAGTCACAGCACGAGTCCCATCAGCGCTGCCCACCTTGCCGGAGCGCTCAGGACGGGCTGCCAGCTGCTGCCGCCCCTTCTCTCTCAGGAGCAGCCTCCAATTTCCATTTAAATTGAGATTTTAATGCTCCTTTTCCCCTAGTCCCTGTGTATCCAGGCTTAGTGAGTGGCTTTGGACACTTGAGTTGTGCCTGATGTGTCCTGCATACCTCTCCCTGGTTAATGATCTCTCTTTTCACATAACCAGGCGCCTAATGAGATAACGTTGGGACCCTGGTACCTCCACAGCAGAGGGACACTCAGAGCATTAAAGATGCCGGTTTGCTACCTTACTCCACAATCCAGCTCGCACAGAATTGGATTTAAGCTCCTATTTACTCATTTTAGTCTTATCTAGACTGCCAACAGCTGCGCTCACCCTGACAGCCTGAACAACCACCCGTCTTCACAACCTGCTGCTGCCCCCGGTTCACCCATGGCACAAACAGATCTCCAGAAAGTGAACTGGTTTACCCGGGGTTACAGGGCAGGACCAGCGCTAGCACGAGTCCTGACTCACAGAGCCTGCTCCAGGATCAGCCCCAGGCAGGAGTTCACTGCGCTCACCTCTGAAATATGGGCAGGGATGTAGCAGTACGCTGCGCGACTTGAGGATGGTTGGAGGAGGATGCTTCGCGGTAGAACTGCAGAGAAGACCTGTGCAGGAAAACCACAGCAGGAAAAAAAGAAAAAAAGAAACCCACAGCAGGAGAAAAAAGAAAAAAAAAAAAAAGAAACCCATTTTGAAGCAAGATAAACCAGGTGTATTTTTGCCAAAGCACTCCCGAGTTACACCATTTTGGAGCTGTTTCCCAGACTGCCCACACGAGTGTCTAATGTGCAGAGACCTGTTCCACAACCTGGAAATTTTTGGTTGAGCTCATTGTCACCACCTCGTCCTTCCCGATGCCAATGCCAGGACAGTATCAGCCACACATGTGACCGGGCTGGGCACAAGTCACAGTCAGAGGTCTGGCTGGAGGGTCTGGCAGAGGACAGCCCCAGTGCTTTGGAGCTGGGGACTGGTGCAGTGTTCCCATGTTAAACAAGTTAAACACAGACAAAAACTGCACCAAAAAAAGGATCCCATCACCCTCTCTGTTGTATTTCTTTTGCAGGCTCACTCTGCAACTCATCATAGAACGGTTATCATCATCGAATGTTATCATTGACAATAACAGCAATACGTTCAGCTACTTGCTTTTCTTCAATCTCTTTACAAATAGTCGTGGATTAAGCCCCAGAACCATGCTGCAAGCTGAGTGTCAGTAAACTCCTCAAAACCAGGGAGGCCAGGACAGTACTGCTTTGAAAAAAAGCTGAGTATTCTGACTCCTTCTCGCCACCAAGCCAGGAGTCCCTCAGTAAAGCACAACCACACTACACGTGCTACACCACCTGCTTTTAGTGTGGGAAATCATTATATATGTTGCAGCAATGATCCGATGAAATCAGGCACGTTGGGCCTCCTAGAAACATGCCAGATGATTGTCCCCAACCCAGAACAACAACTCCTTCTCTAAGTTAGGCTCCGCCATCCTCCCAGAGCTGAAAAGCCCCGAGACGGTCTCAGTTTTGACAACTAGCCACCGCTGCCGCACGGGGAGATGGTTAGAAATGAAGTTGAGTCTTATCGGTGCTTCCCCAGAAAAATTCAAGCGTCGACCTTGGAGATACGGTGAGCTCTGCTCCCCTCCCACGCTGATTATGCTGTAACTTGACTATAATTGGGCTCTATTTAATAATTACCGTTACTCTGTAATTATCACTTTCTGATTTTTCTCTTTGTTAGCGTTTGCCGGGGAGGGGGAAGAGGCTTTTCTGCCGTGCCAGAGAGCTAAAGATGTCTCAGATTCAAGACGACATGGATGTGCCGCTTGCTGCGGCGGTGTTTAACCAGGCACCCATCAAAACACCTTTCTAAAGTCACTCGTGTCACGGTGAAATGCTGGGGGCTGTTCACTTGCTGTTTCTACCCCCAGCTAACCAGACACAAGCTCCCATACGCACAGGAGAGGCTAATTAAAGAGTACAGGTGAGCAGGGAGCGCTTCTTAAGAAGCCATTATTATTGAAATGAGACAGCAAGGGAGGCAGTGTGGAAGGATCCTTAATGAAATGGGGGAGGAAGGGAATTAGAGGGAGAACAAAGTAAAAGGGGGAAGAAACAGTCTAGGAAAAGGAGGGGGACCTGACTGATGGAAGATGTGGCGGAGGCGCAGAAACCAAAACAGCGATGTTCTTGCTTTAACGTCTGATTTTCTCCTCTACCCTCAGAGCCTGAAGGGCGCAGACACCCTCATTCCCAAAGGCTTCAAGCAAACAGTCCAACGTCCTGGGGCTAAAACACAGTTTATGCTCATCCTAGACTGCCCTCGCTGTGCACGTCCCAGCTCTTGCTCCGGGGGCCAGAGCAGACCTTCAGCATGCCAAATCCTTCCCTGCAACACGCTCCAGACACGCTGCCACCAAGTGCAGCCTCAGGGCTCCAGGAAAGGTGGCTGCGTACTTGTCCAGACTTGCAGGATAACTTGCCCGAGCAACAGGCTCACCTCTGACTGTCTCTCTAGGAGAGTTATCCTAGCAAGGCCACTACCTCCTTCCTGCACAGCCCACCAGAAACATGGGTTCCCCCAGCTAACGGCTGCTACGCAGCACAGCACCGTCCCACCAAGCACAAGGCAGCATTATCTAGTTCTGGCAGTGGCAGTTATCACCAAGTAAGTAGTTGCACTTGGCTTGTGCCCATTCAGCGGCCTTGGGCTGATGGCCTTTTGGACACGGGCAGCGGCAAAAGCAGCCGCTCTCCTCCCCACAAGCCCAGCTGGGTTTTTACTTCACGGAGGACAGAGGAGAGGCTCAGCAGACCACACAAGTCTTTGCTTTCTCAGTTGAAGTCACAAGGAAAGTGGAATTCAAGCCCTTGCATTTTCATCTTTTGCAGAAAGCATTTTTCCATGGGTCAATAAGAGAGAGCAGCAACACAGATCTCTACTGCCCACCCAGGCTAGATCCGAAACTGAGAGTCACAAAAAAAAAATATGTATCTGAACCCCTTGAGCCATCTGGAAAGTCACTCTGGCTATTCCACACCTAGTAATGCAAACTCCTGCCCAGACAGTGAGTACAACATCCATGTTATCCTCAAACTCCTCAGAAAATAGGCAACTGCAATAGTGTCTCTGCTTCCATCTCTCCCTGAGACCATCCCACCACCCTCTTCCCAACCCCATCTCAATCAAAGGCATTGCTGGTGAAAGGTGTGATCTTCTCTAGCGAGACAGCCATTTCACACTCCACATGCATCACCACAGGCAAGGCATCTGCAGGGCAGGTGGTGTAAGAGGGCTTGGAGACCTGAGAAACTTTGTCAAAGGACACCTCGTTGCTTTCCATCTGCAGAGCAGCATGGGGGAGAAGCTGGGCGTAGCTGAGGGTCACCACTTCCTTCTGATATGTGGTGTCATGGTGGTAGGAGACCAGCTCATTGCTGAAGTTCACTGTCTCCACTGCATTGCTGGGGCAAAGGCAGCCACAGCCCAAGATGGTTGCAAAAGCTCTCCGGAAGTCTGCGTTGAAGGCATAGATGATAGGATTGAGGGAAGAGTTGGCCCACCCGAACCAGACAAAGATGTTGAAGACAGTCTCGCTGACACAAGGTAGCTCTCCTGGCTCACGTAGGTCAAGATTACAGAAGGGCACCATGCAGTTGAGCACGAAGAAGGGCAGCCAGCAGAAGACAAAGACGCCCATAATGATGGAGAGGGTCTTGAGGACCTTGGTCTCCTTCTTGAAGGAGTTCTTCAGGGAGGCCTCGTGAGGGCAGTCGCTGCTGTGGCAGTTTTGGGCATGTTCCACCGCCCTCTCCAGGGAGGAGATCCTGCGGATCTGCTGCTGGGCAATGCGGAAGATGCGGGTGTACGTCACAATCATGATGGCAACAGGGATGTAGAAGCTAATGAGAGAAGATGAGATGGCATAAGTCCTGTTGAGGCTGGAATCACAGTTCTCCTCAGTGACGTTAAAACCTAGCTCCTGTTGGCTAAAGAGCTCACGATCCTTGTGCCACTTCAGCTGCACAGGGATGAAGGAAATCAAGAGGGACAGTAACCAAGCCACTCCGATCATGATGAAAGCCACGCGCTGCGTCATCTTCCTCTCGTAGCGGAAGGGATTGGAAATGGCCCAGTAACGGTCCATGCTGATGATGCACAAATTGAGGATCGAGGCTGTGGAGCACATGATATCGAAAGCCACCCAAACATCACAGAAAGCCCCAAAGGGCCAGAACCCCACCACCTCGGTGGCAGCCTTCCAGGGCATCACCAGTACGCCCACAAAGAGGTCAGACACTGCCAAGGAGATAACGAAGAAATTGGTGACCTTAGAGCGCAAGTGTCTGAACTTGACCACAGCCACACACACCAGGGTGTTGCCCAGGAGTGTGGAGAGGATGAGAAGGAAAAGTAAGGCAGCTGTCACCACACGGAAGGACAACTTGGAGTTGCCTTCTTCTGCCAGGCTCTTCCTACTGCTGGTCTCATTGATCACGTCCTGCCCATCTTCTGCGGAGGAATAAAAATCATCCATGGGTTCCCCTTTGTTCCAGTCCCTTGAGAGGTTCCACAGACATTCAAGTGCCCATCAGCATCCAAACCCTCTTTTTACTGCTCCGCTGACATCTCGGAAGCACCAACTGCAATCCTGCCAGCTCTCACACCCAGCCAGACGACCCAGCACAAGGAAAAGTGCTTGAAGCTCTCACTCCTTTCCAAATCTCCTGCTGACAGCGTGGCGTTTGTATTTTTTCCCCCTCTTGCCTCCCACCCCACTTTTCTTTCTTTGCAGCCTGCCACTCACAAAGAGCCGGCACTCACCTCCGGCACTCGAGCGAGCTGGGAGGGCTTTGCTTCAAGCCTTCCTCCCTCTCTCCTCTCTCAGAAGCTCTTCATCCATTGTTGATCCAGTGCCTGCTACACAATCCCAGTCAATCCCTTCTGCACTGGCCAGGCTGGGACTTGCTGCCAGACGCAAGAGGGAATCGGACTCTCTCTACTCTTGCAGACGGACCTTCTCTGCTCAAAACCAGGCTGCTCTGCTGTCTGCTCTTCCCTCTGGGTTTCACACCGGTGAGATCCTTCTCTGCCCACACACCAGGTCCCCTCCTCGGCAGGTCGGTCCCCTGCGAGCTAAGAAGAACGTGGCGTTGGGAGCCCGCAGCTGACAGGGTAAGTTGCTTGGGAATTAGGTGATAGGATTGAAGGGGTAAAATAACAAACATTCAAGTGGGATTTGAGGGTCTTCAATGCAAATCAGGATGGAAATTTAGCGTGCTTGATCTCTGAATAAAAGATGCCTAAATTCACTGCACAGGCATTGAGCCACGGCTCAGATATATGACCCTAAACCAGTTACTCCCCCCCGTCCCGAGCTGCCCAGCTGCAAGTGGTGCAAAACTGGCATTTACTTTCTACTGCAAAATTCCTTCAAGTCCATAGGCAAAACACACACTGGGGAAAAAAAAAACCCAAAACAACAAGAAAAACAATGCTTGTACAAATCTGAATGCTTTTTCTTTCTAAAAGTATGAGACAAAGTACAGTTTTCAGACAGTCTTTCTTTCAGTAGCAGTTATGTGTAGGACCAAAGAGGACACTGAACATCACTTTGTAATTCTTTTGTTACGCTAAATAAACATGGGTATTTTCAGTAAAGTGACATAAGGTAGCTTCTCTCTCAAGTTCATCATTCACTCTTTAAATTTAATTCCTAACCTGTTCCACATTAGCTATCACCTCAGCGATTGACCAACAGCTGAAAACATCAATCAGAAAATCAAGATGTCTTTCCAGCGCAGTACCAGCCCTGTCAGCAAACAGCGGTCACCCCCAGGAGGTCTCCTCACTATCCTTACCACCCATTCCTCTGAGAGCACAAGAGCAGCTCTTCCCTCTCGCTCCCGTGCTCTCTCACAAGAGCTGCGTAGAGCCGAACAGCGCCAGCCCGCTGCCTCGCCTGCCGTCCCCAAGGTGGAGGCACAGCCCGGCAGTCTGCTGGGGCAGAAAGGCAGCAATCACAGGCGGCGTGGTACTGCAGGAGTCAGGGAATGAGCAGCGATACCTCCCCTAAAACTCCTCCTGCCCCATAAAACTCTCACTCCAGACTGACAAGCAAACAGCTCTGCAAGACTCTTCCCTACTGTGTCGAGGGGAGGAACACCGTGGGATTAGGAACCAGGTCGGACCTGCTAAGGCACAGCTTAGCCTTGGACGCAAGAAGATTCCATCCATCACTTTGTAACTAAAGCCACTCTCTGAGCAAAAGGGCTCCTCTGATCAAAGAAATGTCAGAAAAATCCTTCAGGAGGCAAGTTTCCTCGAGAGCCAGATCTGTAACGGCTGCTTGAACAGGGACCTGCTTTTGAGAAATGCCTTGCTGGTAAACTGGCCAAGGTGGGAAAGAGCAGCAGAAGCTTTCCAAATCACACTGAAAAAACAACCAGGCAGTTCAGCATTAATTCCCTCATTACATCGAGAGTTGCTATAGTGTATCACGATGACCTCTGCCTTTGCCTGTCACATACACCACTTCTGAAGAAAGCAGCAGCCAATCTATACAGACTCAGCTCAGCTGCACTGAGATTTAATTAACTTGACCCTGCAACCCAGGCTTTGCATAAACCCAGACAGAGCAGGAACTGCCCAAGAACAACTTTCAAACAAGAGCGCAATTATGCTCTTGAAGATACAGCACCAAGAAGCTTACTCCTAAAGCAAACAGCATGCTTGCTTTGTGACAGGTTAAAGAAACTTGTTGCCAGCATGTCACAGCGTTTAGTTCTGAAGGCTTTGTTTAATTAAGCCTCATTAGTTCCACCGTCTGCAGCCTACTCCTGCCAAGTGCCTACGCCAGGAAGAGCAGCTAGATGGCACCAACAGCCGCCTCATGGCTCAGCACGTCCACTTGGGTCTTTTGTGTCAAGCCAGCTCCCTTCCTCCTCACCAGAAATGGATCGGAGGAAAAGGAGGGCCATCTAATTGCCCAGACACCACAGGACCCTGGCAGGGCACCAACCCACGCGAGGCTGCATGCAGACGAACCGTCCTCTGCGCCCCAAAGGGCACTTTTCTCACTTTCCCTATACCGGGCACAAAGATTTTCAAAATCTAAGTTGCAAGAGACAAACAACAGGACGCTTTCACTGCTCTTCAAGAGAGCGGCGATGGCAGGCGATCTGTCATACAGCATTAAATCATGGCAGAGGCTCGGAGCGGGACCTCACAGTACACTTAGGTCGCACATGCCAAGCCAGAAGGCATTCCAGGAAATCATTCCTCGAGATACGAGGAAGCCTTCCTCCTCCGTAGGAGCTGAGAAACATCTAAGAAAGGCTCTCACCCTTGCACGGTGCTTCTACTGAAGCAGACGTTCAAAGCTGGGTTAGCAGGGGGAAAATGGGATGGAAAGGGATCCAATACGTTACCCAGTTTCTGTGCATCTCAGAATATACCTAATGAAGAAAGGACTGTTACCTCTGCTGTTGTAGGTAGATAAAATACAGTTACTCAAACAAAATCCAGGCAGTTACTCCTGTTCACAGATTAACTCCTCCTGCCTGCTAGATGCAATCTTCTCTACAGAGAAAACTGTTCTGCTGCATTATATTACTAAACAGTTGCTGCATTTCCTTGCATAAGCAGCTGCTATTTTTTCTGAGAATCAAGTTAAGTACTATTTTAAACAGCACTCAAATATGATAAGATTCCAGTTTGGTGGCAATTTAGCTCTAGGTTTTTATATTTAATTTCCTCACCCAGCAAGAAGCTGCCCTCTATTTCCCTTCCCTGCTGTCTCACCAAAATATACTTAAAATTCTCTATTCAGCCATCTTGATTACATTCCCCACTTTGCATCAAAGGAAGAAAATTACAAGCCACTTCAAATAAAGCAGCAGCTGCTTGGGTTTAACTCTTAAATGCCTCTTCCAGAATGACTGTCTCAGTCAGATGCATTAGAGAATTAAAGGAGACTGTTTATTCCTACAGGAATCACTTTGCACTTTACTTTCAGAGAAGATAAGTTCTGATAGCAGGGGAGAAATGAGGGGTAGTCAGATCCTGTAAAAAAAAGGACCCAGTGATACTGGCTGTAGGCAAGACCTGAGCCTTCCCAGAGTTGCGCTGCAGAGAGCATAAGATAAGCACAGGAACAAGAAAACTTCCTCCTCCCTGCCTGCCCCTGCAAAAACCCCACAGCAGCTCTCCAGGGATCAGCATGCCAGCTCGCATCAAACCTCTTGCCAGAGGAAACAGGCTCGACTGCCTGCACGCTCAAAGCTCACTTCAGGCATCTTAATATCAGAGGGAAGTAGGAGTCATTTGTTTTGAGTAGTTTATACACCAGGTTGCTCCATTTAGATTCATTGTCTTTAGACAGAGGAAAAAAAAAAAACAGTATCAGTCTCCTTGGCTGCACTGCTTAATTACAATCAGAACAAGGAGCTGGACAAAAACTGTCCTAGAATAAGGCTTATATTGTTTAGTACAAAACCGAGGGGTCAATTAGGAGAATCGGCTTCCTGGCATAGCAGTTTCCTCCGTGGCCACAGCAAGGTGGCTTAGGCAAAGGACTGCGCTCTGTGTGAGCCTTGAAATTGCACGTTTGTGAGATGCTCAACAATGAAAAAGAAGTGAAAAAGATGAGACAAGCTGAAGGACAGAAAAAGAAGCAAGCCTTTCCACAACGATACTCATAAAATTACAGCTGTACAACCCAAAAACCAGCACAGGCTACTTGGTAAAAACAAACAACTTTAAGTTAACCATGATAACTGTTGGGTTTTTTTAAACACAGAGAAAAGACTCCGGGAAATCAAAGTTTGGTACAGCAGTTATTCAGCTTGGGTTTTGACAAAGAAGCCCAGGAATCTGCCCCTTTACTTTCAGCAGACAAGTTTGATCTGTGGCACAGGGAAAGAAAAGGAGGCACCACAAAGGACTCCGGTTCCATTCCTCCCCTCCCCTTTATTACACATAGGCAGAAAACACAGTGGTTTTTCTCCCGTTTACTTACAAAGGAAAGGAATACAGAGCTTCAAGTCAATTCAAATAATTCCATGTGCAGCCTGGGTAAACTGCTAGCTGGCTACAGCACCCCTTCCCTGGCAGGAGTCTGCACTCTTGGACAAAGTGACAAAGAAGCCAGGGCCAATGCAGTGCCCTAGAGACACCTGTAATTTCTTCTCCCCATCCTCTGGGGCTAAAGCTGGGTCGTCAATAATTAAGAGGACACGGGAACTCCAGCCCTGGTTTACCGCTCACCCAAGCTGCCATCCACATGGCTCGAGGAATGGAGCTTGGTGCAGGAGGCAGTGGAGAAATGAATGGTGACAAGAATACATTCCGAGTCAGGGAGAGGCGCAGAGAGAGGAGGACTGGTTATACATCAACACATAGCTAGTCGCTCCCCTGCCAGGCACAGGCTCTGTGTGCAGAAAGCCCAGTTAGTAGCACATTCCCCTCCTGAAAGGATTCATTTATTCACGTTACGTATCAGGCTTTCTGCTCTTCCGTGTGCATACACATAATAAAAAAGGGACCTGCAAAAGATGACGATTTCACTTCTGATGGGTACAGACAGCCTCTAAAAACCATCTTCAGTTGCTGTGCTTTTTTTTTTTCCCCCATTAGAAACATTCACAGGGTTTTGTTTTGGGCTTTCTGGTAACCCATAATCTTGTGGAACTACCACATCAAGACTGAAGGCAGAGTCAAGGCTGTTATATGAAACCATAATCTCAGAAAGGGAAAATGATGCATCCCTTCTTCTCCCACCCCAAATCACTCAACACTCTGCTCAAAGCAGATCACCCTGCAGTTCCCAAGAAGTTTTGCAAATAGGGAAGATACAAAAATAGCAAACAGCTCAAATTTCAAATAAGAGCAAGCAGAAAATTGTATTATAGTGACTGCAAGCCTTCATCACAACAGGCAGCGTCAGAAACTTCTTAATTTTAAATCTTTTGCAGGTCTCCCTTTTAAGGCCTTAGTGTCATTACAGAAAGAGGAATTATTTTTGTCTTGTGCTTGCAATTGCTGCCCCCTAGAGCAGCAACAAATTCTCCTACAATTTAACAGTTACAGTGTCTAGTTGTCCACGACCGTGCAAAATACAGACAGGGAGGGATAGAACTATCATAAGGTGTTTAAGCTTCTTGCAGATAACTTATGTCAAGGACAGTACCTATGTGCCAAGTGTTTTAAACAACCACACAAACAGCCAAATGTTGAGCAACTGCAATACTGCTGCAACTCAGATTCTCAACATCAGCCACAGCAAAGAAAGAAAAACGAGCACTGTTATGGACATAGAAGAGTTTATCTTCACTGGGCAGAATAGTGAATTGCATTCCCAGAAGGGAAGACCAGATGTCGCAGAGTGACTTGGGATCACAAGTCAGATTGAGACCAGTGCAGATGTTGGCACAGAGATGACAAACACCAGCTGGGGCCAGTCCAGAGTGGATTGTCATGGCAGAAGATCCTGTTGCTGAGCCAAGTGATATCCATGAAGAACAGGGGAGCATTACCCTTCTCCCCAGAAGTTCTAGTCATTAGTTAAGGAACCTTAAGACAACTTCTCAAACTGCAGCAACAGGATACTTGTTGGGTCTTTAGAGATTCAGTCCCAGAGCTGTTTTGGGTTCAGAGGAAGCAGAGGGAGTCTTTTGTGCCAAATCTATAAAGAAAATCGCAACAGAAAGAGATCAGTTTTCATCAGTAAGAGGGACTAGATCAACGTCATAACTAGAAACGCAACTTCAGAGTGCCTAGGTGCTCCAATATTCAACTGCATTCTCTTGGAAACCCACACTTCATGTTTGACATGGGATGCCAAACATTCCTCTGCTCTGAAACTTGAGAATATCAGCTGCCCAAATAGGAAAAACCTATAGGGACAGCCCTGCGTAATTGTTCGTTAACAGATTCCTGAAAGGAAAATGAAAGTCTATTTACCCCTGTCTAAGACAGGTCTAGGACAAACTCAGCATGCAGTTCAAGCCCATAAGCTCTGGTCACTCACTCACTGTTACTAACCAAAGACTAGTTCAGTATTAGTTTAAGCAGACATCATGCCTGTAACACATAAGACATAGTAAGCATTGTAGGACAGAGAAGATGCTGTGTGCTTGGCAGCCACAGGCATGAAAATGCTGGTCTGCTTTATCACTGGTAACAGAACATACAAAAACCACTGCCTCACTTTGTACAGGCTTTGTTAAACGATGACAAAAAAAAAAAAAAAAAAAAATTAGTCCAAGTGCTAGCTCCCTCACAGGGCCTTCAGCTTTCCCTATACCCCATGGCAAAAAGCCCAGGCAGAATTTCTAGCAAAGAGGGCAGTTCTCTCAAGGCTGAGTCTGGTAGTGAGAGACAGTGCCAGTGAGCACCTGGCAGGGATACCAGGAGAGCTCACTTTCAGCCACCTAACTGGATGTGAGAAGGATTCTGGCTCAGACTTTAGTTCTGCTAGACATGTTTCATTTTGCAAGGCTGTCATAGATCCTAATAACAGGTAGCTAACACTCGTACCTCCATCAGCAACAGAGAGCTTTTCCAATTCAGCTTCAAGCTCAGCATCAGAAATGGGTGGATTCAGCACCTTCTGGGGAGCAGGAGGCAGATCTACAGGCTCCTTA
The DNA here is from genome assembly GCA_008711295.1 of Anarhynchus alexandrinus. Taxonomy (NCBI): domain Eukaryota; kingdom Metazoa; phylum Chordata; class Aves; order Charadriiformes; family Charadriidae; genus Anarhynchus; species Anarhynchus alexandrinus. The sequence continues at coordinate 1,893,187 of VUYV01000083.1, read as the reverse complement.
GTCGAGTCCTGGAGGAGACTGTCCAGCTCCTTCTCAAGTTCCTCAGTGTCCATCTCTGCTGATTAAAGAAAACATTCAGTTCCAAGCAGAATTAAGTAGCATCTTCACAGCACAGACTGAAGTCCAAGTTTAACAGAGGTATTATTACTCCCATCCATCATTACTCATAATAAGGAACTCCCTGTGCTTCTTCTAAAGGTGAAAATTCAGTCCTGATCTCCAGGAGAAGCTATTCCTTTAGAAGCCTTTGTGCTGAGGCATCTAAGGGTAAGAAAACATTTCAGCAGAGACAAACAAGCTGCAGCAACACAAAGGCCAGAGGAAAAAGATCATCACTTAAAAAACAAAGCAGCAGCCGCTCTAAAAATAGATTTAAATCAACATTACACAACTCTGAACTAAAATCCACCAGCGCTTAGAGACTGTAAGGATTTGGAGATTCCCAAATGCTGATTCCCCTGCAACCCACTGTCAGAAGAAAACTCCTTGTCAGTCCTCACTCTCTCTCAAGGCACCAGTAGCAGCATCCTTGGTATTTCAGCAAGTGCTTATCCTCCCAGGAAGGAGGACTGGGGAAGGAGCGGGAAGAGATGGCAGTGCAGAGGGCCAGCAGCAGCAAGAGAAGATGAGCAAAAGATGAAAACCCCAAAACATACCTAGACCATTGATCCCCACTCCAGCCAGAGTCTGGGCTACTTCATCTTGAGTATCACAAAGCTGAGGAAAAATACACAGCGTTTGATATAGAATATAAGCTAATCTTATGTCTTATTGTAGCCACCTATATCAAAATTAGAAATAACAAAAAAAAATTATAAAGTTGACTTAAAGGCAGCAGGTACTAGTGCAAAAGACAAACTTCCAATACAACTGACTTTTCAGTAGCAAAAGCATGCAATATTATTTAGTAAGTGCTACAAGACCAAGTAGCACGTTTCAGGATCAAACCTGAAACATTTTCACAGACAAAAAGAAAAAAAAAAAAAAAAGAGAGAAAAATCCCCCTAATTTCAGCTTTTTCACATAAGTAATGAGCCTACATTGCGGCTTAGGCTAACAAAATAAGGAAGCTGAAAACAAATACATCTCAGCTATGAAATTTTACAGGCAGCCCCTCAGCTCAGTAGCTGAAGTCACCATTTAAGTACACAGAGCTGAAGTTGCTAAAAAAGTAATCCTTTTCAGTTTTTCACACCAGCTTATGCAGACAGATTACTCTCTTCATTTCAATGCATTCAGAATAAGCTCATCTCCTTTCCCTTACTGAATTGCAGAAGATTATGGGTTAGGCAGTTTTAAGACCCCTTTTTTATGCACGTAGTTGCACTCCAGCTTCCAAAGATATGACTTTTATGTCTTTTTAATACATCTCGCTAAACATTTTCCAGGAGAGTTGTGTGCTTGCACAATATTGCTAACCAAAAGAATAATGAAATACACAAATTTAATGTAAATTGTGATTACTAGCCAGCAATAAATGCAAATATGTAAACCCAAACACAGTCTGAAGACCTCTGCTTGCTGATCTAAAAAGATCAAGATTAAGTCAGTTTGCTCTGGTGACAGAAACCAAACGGCACCAGAAGCCGCAGCGTTAATAGCTGGGCAAGCTTGCCATGTACATCTACACACTACTTGCTTGTTTATTTAGAGGTGCTCTTATTTCAATACCTCTTGTATCTGATCCACCAGGTTCTCTGCCTTCTCCACAGTAACATCCTTCATAGAAAGTTTCAGAGCTCCCACACCAGCCTGATAGGCATTAAATACCTTAAAAAAAAAAGAAAAGAAAGAAAAAAAGAGAAAGATACACAATGTTAACTAAGAACAAACAACAGGCAGCGTAAGCTCCTCTCAAGACCTGTGATCCAGGCAGGACCCCCAGAGAAATGTTAGCATACAAGCAGAAAATGGAGCCACAAGCAGGTTTATTCAGAGCGATACCCCAACGACAGATTTGCTGTTTCCTAGAGCAGAGAATAAAGTCTCGCCAGCCAGCTTACACCCCTCAGACATGAGTTCTGACAAGCAGGTAAAGCAGCACAAATGAGAAGAGCGGGGCTAAAGTGAGAAGCACAAGACAAAATTAACACGCTACCATCTGGTCAGTCTGGGAGGCGTATATACGATCCAAGATCCCCTGCACTGCATCCAGCTTGGAATGAAGCTCTTCGATGCGCCTTTCTGTCCTTCGTTTGGATTTCAAACATCTCAGCGCCTGGAGACATTAGATACACAGACTTGGATCACAAACCAGGCAGCAGCCAAAGGAAGCGTAAAAAAAAAATAGCAATCCCTGTGCAGCAAGACACGCACAACAGCTGGTTTTAAGAGCTATATATTTCCATTTCTCTTCACCACATCACTCTGGACAAATATAGTCTTATCTTCACCTTAAGGAGACCTTCAGCCTCAGAAACCCAACTTCAACACATCTTAGTTCAAGTACACAATGCCTAACCCTGGTTGTTATCTGCAGTTCGGGACCAGCTCCCAGACACTTAACTTGCAGTTCCTCGCAAGTAGAACAGTACTTACCAATTGCTTTTTCCCAGCTCTACAAGCACTCCGGGCATCCTCTTTACACCTGTAGAGATGCAACAAGGAAAAGGAGCTTATTCCTTTCCAAGCAGTAGTTATTTCACAAATCAGCAACCATCCTCGCTACCTTGCTCTAATCCACAGGTGACCGAGTAACAATGCATTTTGGATACAACCACTCTTAAGCCATTGTTCATTCTCATAAATAGCCCTTGAACGCATTCCAAATCCTTGCAAAAACTTTCGACATCCACTCACTGCACGTTGTTTTCATGGGGATAAGGAACAAAGACTGGAAAACCTGCCCTACCACATGACTGTGGCTACCATGTTTACTGAACAGGAAAGAATGACTTGCACTTTCAGAAAGCAGCTTCATTCTAACTATGTCACAGGAATACAAAGTTCTACAGCACACGGATGTTCTTCCCACCACCCTTCCCCAAATTACTTCTCTGCTTCCTGGGAAAGGGACTCCACCTTCTGTGACAGCAGCTGTTCGCTTTGCATCAACTGATATACTCCGATGTCCACATCATTCATTGGGGAGACTTTGGCATGAAGACCTCGGGCAAACTTCACTATCTAAAGAAAAAGAACCACATGCTTGAGCCACTTGTCTCCAGAATCTGTGCCTACGTTAGAAATACTTTCACTCTGATGGAAGGAAAAGATGTTTTTAAACCCCAGCTTAAGCCTTGTAATAGAGTGATGAGGACACATCAGTCACCATATAATCTAATATTAAACCAGACAGGATCAAGTAACATCAGTGTGAAAACAGAGAGCCTTAATGGAACACCCTGAAGATTTAAAACTGTCCTGGTGCTCCGAACAGTGTATGGCAACGCCACAGTTCTAAGTACTTCAGTACTGAGCTGTAGAATGCAGAACACTACAGGCAAACATGCCATCTTAGAGACGAGAGCGCCTGCATCTCTGTAGTTACTGACAGACAGGAAAACTGCTTCACAGAAAGTGGAACACTGATTCTAGCGGCATGGAACGATTTCAATTTGGGTAGCTAGGAACAGCCAACCTGCGAGTAGACAACTACAGCATTTGCCAGTTTTCTAGCTATTAAATTGCATAGGTAATATTACAAATGTTTGACAGAGGAAAATAAAACCCTGTCATGCAAGACTGAGGATTTTCTCTCATCTATAACCAGGTTACGACGTTGGATTACACAGAATTGACTTTTCCAATCAAAGAATGCCCATATTTAGCCAATAAAGTATTCTTTCCAGCCAGATGAAATGCAAGACAGGGATTATACCACCCAAAAGCAGTCACCTTTACCCTGTACCTTCTCTCCATTCTGTTCCAGGATTGTGACCCTCTTTTCCTTTTGCAGCTGGAGAAGCAACAAGTAGAACGTCCTTTCATCTGGACAAACACTGGCACAGAGGGAGCGCAGCTCTGAGAGGGCAACAACAGGGTGAGAAGAAAGCGCAGAGTTCTGATATAGGCGATAAACTTCCTCTGCCTTCTCCTGAAAGGAAGCAACAAAGCTGTCTATTAGTTTACGCAGCACTCTTCCTTCTCTCACAACTGCCAAGTCCACACCTGCTTCCTCCCACACACTGAAGGTGAAAAGTTAAACAAATCACGTTTAGGGCCAGACAGCCTTTCAGAATGAGTTTTACATAACATTCAAAAGCAGTTACAGTGCTTTAAAAATATCAACAATGGAATGAGAAATAGTATAGTTTTCCATGAGAACCAAAGCTACACTATTCACATTCCCTGTGCAAATGCTATGGAACAACATAAGAACCACACAGGCAGCAAGTGAGCCTCCTCTGCATTTCTTGAAACTCTTCCCCCTCCCCAAGGTTAAACCCAACAAATGTTCTTTTTTAATCCATGCTGTAATTCCATTCACTGAGACATTTTGCATTATTTGTACATGGGCAGAGGAAAAAGAAAAGTTTTCCCCATTTCAAGTGAGAGTTATGGTCCACTTAAGACTATAGAAACAACTCTTTCCATCCACCTGCAGATTCCACATCAAGGCTCGGGTTTTCCAGGCACATTTTTAAAAGGTTTCTCTCCTCTCCCATGCACACACCCTCTGAAAGGACTGTGGAATACCCACTGCAGAGGGAAGACACTGTCTGCTATCAGAGTAACTACAAGAAGAGGAACACATCTAAAGAGCTCTTGCGTTTCTGCTTGTCCCAGTCATTTAAACAGCGCCTGCATGCAATAGCAGCAAGTCTTGGTGCTAATTTTAACAGTCACTGAGTAACACGGAGAGAGACCCAAAGTCTAGACTGTCAGCACTGCACTGTCCAAGCTAGACTGAGCAACAATGAGTTACACAAATTCACAATGCGATCCACAGGTCTACCACTACTGATGTGCCAAAGAAAAGGGTCTTTGACAGGATCCAAGGGCAGTTCTGATCAGGTCTGAAAAAGCAAGCTGAAAGCACATGCTCTGAAGTGAAAGCAGCCTTTAATAATGCACGTGTGAGTTCAGCTCAATGATACACTGGACTGACAGCCAGCAACTTCTACGTCACCTGTTTCTCCCTACAACAGATGGCACTCAATCTGCAAGTTTCTCTCATATACTACACTTGCATGAACTCAAACCAGAGATTTACAGCGGTCTCACAGCATACTACTTGCCCTCCTAGACAAGCAAGCAAGCCTGCCCCTCCCGTTTCTTGGAAGTCCGTAAAAAGTCATTATGTTAGTTTCAAGCAACATCTGTCGATATAAACTATTTCTTATTCCCCAGTTATTCCATCCATCTCTCTACGGGCTTTTAAACACCTAAGGAGTACAAATGAAGGTCCATTCAATCCTTATCTTTCCTTGCTAGCACATGAAATGACTCGGGTTTTTTTCTGGAGATGCATGATCTTGAGAAAGCACTCAACACTTACCTGAAGCAGTTCCACATAAATCAGAACTTCCTCTTCCTCAGGTATTTTACTGTCACCCAGCACACTGGACAGAGTCCACTTCAGGGGCTTCAGAATGAAGACTCCCACACCCCAGGAGATCCAGCTGCTGTCTACACTGGCCATGAAGTCTGACTCCCTCTGCAGCTTGCCACGTCTAGAGAGAAGACATGCATGCAGAACTGAATGTGGTCAGTCTGTACCCTTCCACTGGCAGCAAGCAAGAGCGCCAGCATAGAGAATTATTAACTGAAACATTGCTTTACGCTTTGTACTTTCACAAACCTTGTGGTGTTTTCTAACTAAAAGTTAGTTTCTAGCTAGTTCGATGTGTTACCACTGCCTATGAAAGTGCACAGAGATCTCTGCTCCTCCCGGGGTTCCTCTGGACACAAGGGTCTTTTGTTTACTATTTTTACAGTTTTGCAAGTTTCTCCCAGTTTTCTGACTGGAAACTGATGAGGCATCCAACAAGGAAATTGACGCAGAGCACCAGTTTTTAGAGGGGACACTTGCATGTTTCAGGATGCTTCATTTTCGTACTAAATTGCAAACATAGCTTTTCTCAGATCCAGAGATTTTATTTTTCATATTACAGACACAGACTCAGCTAGCTCCTGCTGTTCTTGAATCTTTTCAGGATATCAGTCCCAGGTTCTAGTTTCACAACACAAAACACCTGGTTGCAAATACCAGCGCACCACATCCCCACATGCCCATACACCACCACATACCATTCCCAGCTGGGTCATCACAACAACAGTTTCAGGAAACAAAACACAATTTAACACAAAGCTCCTCCTCCACCCACAAGCTCTCCCAGCACAGTATTCCCTTGGGATGCCCTGCACTCCCCGCTGCCCTCCCACACCTCCTGTGAGTCCCAGGGTGAGCTCCTCTGACTCCTTGTCCATGCTTTGCTTTGCACAGGGCTCCCAAATTCCCCCACGCAACTTAACCCCATGCTCCCTTGGGCCTTTCTGTGCTCTCCTCTCCTTCGCAAGCCCTGCCACAGCAACCAAAACCCTCTCATGCTCTCCCACACTCCCAGCGCTTAGCTCACGCAGGCACAACCACCCCTCCAAGAAGAGCACTGAGCCTTCCCTCATGTCCCTCTCCATTTACCCAGTACCCTGCAGTGCTCTCCCCACCACCCACACAGCGGCCATAGAACCATAGAATGGTTTGGGTTGGAAGGGACCTTGAAGACCATCCAGTTCCAGTCCCCCAGCCCTGGGCAGGGACACCTCCCACCAGCCCAGGTTGCTCCAAGCCCCGTCCAACCTGGCCTTGAACACCTCCAGGGATGGGGCAGCCACAGCTTCTCGGGGCAACCTGCGCCAGGGGCTCACCGCCCTCAGGATAAAGAATTTCTTCCTAATATCACAGATCCACAGAAAGGTCTGGGTTGGAAGTGGCCTTAAAGCTCACCCAATTCCACTCCCTCTGCCCCGGGCAGGGACAGTTCCCACCAGCCCAGGTTGCTCCAAGCCCCGTCCAACCTGGCCTTGAACACCTCCAGGGATGGGGCAGCCACAGCTTCTCGGGGCAACCTGCGCCAGGGGCTCACCGCCCTCAGGATAAAGAATTTCTTCCTAATATCACAGAACCACAGTCTGGGTTGGAAGCNTTGCTCCAAGCCCCGTCCAACCTGGCCTTAAACACCTCCAGGGATGGGGCAGCCACAGCTTCTCGGGGCAACCTGCGCCAGGGGCTCACCGCCCTCAGGATAAAGAATTTCTTCCTAATATCACAGATCCACAGAAAGGTCTGGGTTGGAAGTGGCCTTAAAGCTCACCCAATTCCACTCCCTCTGCCCCGGGCAGGGACAGTTCCCACCAGCCCAGGTTGCTCCAAGCCCCATCCAACCTGGCCTTGAACACCTCCAGGCTGGCACAACACAGAGCTCTCCTTACCCACATCCATGGTGCAAAGCTCCCTTACACCCCCTCCTCCTGCGACCTCCCCTCCCTGCTAGCTAGGCCCCAGCCCTCCTCACAGAGACACCCCCCCCCGCGGCCTCCCCTGCTCTCCAGCCCCCGCAGCGGGAGGCCCACCAGGCCCAGGCCCGTACCTGAGGAGCTCCCGCAGGACGGTGCCGAGGCCGAGCGGGAGGCTGCCGCGCCGCTCGAAGCCGTGCTGCAGGTCCCGCAGGCAGGTACGCACGGAGCCCCGGCGACGACCGCGGGCCAGCACCAGCCCGACCCAGAAAGCCATCTTGCTGTCCCACTCGGTGGTGTTCACCTCCCGGCTCTGCTTGAAGGCCGAGAAGAGAAAAGCCATACGCTCGTCGTCCGTCTCCCACTCGGGCGGCAGGTCCCCCGCCGGGGCCGGCCCAGGCGGCGCCCGCTCCGGGCTGCACATCTACGCGAGCCCCCGGCTCCGCCGCGGCCTCCGCCCGGCCGNTGCGCCTGCGCATTGCCGCCTTCCCGTCATGCACAGCGGCGGCCATGAGTGCGGAGCGGGCGAGTCGCGGCGTGGGCCTGGGCGAGGCCTCTCCTTGCCCCCGCCGCGCCCCAAAATACTCCTCCCCCCCCCCGTGCGTGACATGACGTGGGGATGTCATTGGGGGTGATGTCATTGGGGGTGATGTCATTGGGGGTGATGTCATGCTGCAGAGTGGGGCCTGTGTTTCCCCCCTCTTGCTGGAGGCCTGAGGCCTGCGCTGAGGGCCTCCGCCCTGGGCCTCGCCAGCCTTGCCCCCTGTGTCCCCCGAACTCAAGCAGCAGCGAAGGCAAGCGGGTGCCCGGCGAGAATGCCAAGGGGAGCGGCTTTTTCTGCTTCGAACCGTATGGTGAGGGGCTGCTTTGCCTCCATGGGCCATCTGTTCTTTGAATGTAAAGGGGCCGAGTTACAACTAAGCTGCTGTCATTTTTATGTTTGTTACATCACTTTATTTGTGTTGCTGCTGTGGCCCAGCAAGGCGCAAAGGCCGGTGCGGACTGTTGGTGGGCGTGCAGCATGGAGTAGCTGCCAGGCATACACAGAAGTGATGGTTCAGCTCGGTCAGCCGTGGCGGCAAACGTCCGAGACTGGAGATCCCCCACCATCCTGGGGACCTGCAGCACTGCACCACGCCTTCCTAGCAAAAATCACCTTGGGAACGGTGTGCATGGCCGCTTGCACAGGCAGGGTTGTGCAATCGTTGATGGCAGAGGGTGTGCTGTGCAGACCCTGCAGACGGCACAGGACTGAGCCAGCGGCACTGTGGTTGGGAGCAGGATCCTCCCAGCACCGGCTCCTCCAACTGCTGCAGGCAAGACGTATGAATAGGGAGAAACTGCGTAGCTCAGGAGCCTGCCTGACATCCCACAAGTGCACACTGCAAACAGCCCCGGCAGACACACATACCACACCAGAGCTGTCCCAGCCTAGCCTTTGCTGGGGTGGCTGAGGGCTGTGGCAGCAGCACCGCTCTGCAGGAACTCCTGTCTCCACTAACATCCACAGATGGTGGCTTTCCTGTCCTTTCAAAGCTGTTTTTTCCCTTTATGTGGCAGCAGCATTGTCATTCTTCCCCGTTTGCTGCAGGCAACAGCCTTGCATCGGGATGCAGGAGAGGAGCAAGAGAGAGGAGTTTCTTCATGCAAAGTCTGATGTTTTCAGAGCAAAGCTCAACACTACTAAAAAAAGGGGAGGCAAACGCTGTCGCTTAAGCAGAGCTGCCAAGTTCTGGGTATTTCTGTATCACTGCATTTGCCATATGTGATATTTCTTGCAGAGCAGGGGGGAATCGAGCTGTGTCTGGGACCTCCGTGCTGGGTGCCCTGTCCCTCATGGGCACACTCGGGTTAATTGGCCCTTGTGCTTGGACTTTCCAGGTTTCTCAGATGTGTTTGGCTTCCCTGAGAGGCACGGAGGGAAGGATTGCTTTGGTCGGGTCTGCCTGTGCTGCTATTCCTCTGGCAGGCTCTGAGTCAGACAGTGGTGTGCAGTCATCAGCTTAACCCTGTAGCCGCTGGGATGCAGGAGCTACCCTGTGCCCGCATGGTTTCTCTAGAGATCAGGGAGAGGTGAGCCAGCCCTCAGAGACACAGGACATGGAGTTTGTTTTACCCTGTGTTTTTATTAGGAGGGTTTTCCGTGGCTGCTGAGCTATGCCGGCGCCTGCTCAGGCTGCGGTGCGCTCATGCAAGGCTGCTCACAACCACAGGCGGCTGCTGGTTTCGTTTTCATTGAGATTATTTCACATTCATCGTCAGAGTCGGTCCTTAACGCAGCCCTGCTGACTCGCAGTGTGTTGGTGAGCAAAAGGGCACAGACATTGGTAAATAAAAGCCAGCGATGGTCCATTCAGAGGTTTGGGTAACACCACTTTGGCTCTTTTCCCCTGGCCAGACCTAGATGCTGTGGGGAAGGCAGCAGGTCCCAGAGCAGCCTTTAAACACACCCCGATCCATGTTTTAAATCAGGAGATGACTCAGCAGAGGCAAGAGCCTATTTTTATCTTCTTCTAAGCTTTCTGTGTCAAGCTGAAATTTTATATTAATCCTTTCAGCATTAGCCCCAAAATAACCTTGCCTTCTAGCTGTGAAGCCATTCATACCCCAGGACCTGCGATCTCCAGGAACCCTTCTGCCAAAGACCAGCCTGGCTCTTCTCTGCTAAGGAGGGCACATTTTGGCTGCAGTCAGCAAAGCAAACACTGCATCCAGGAAGCCGAACGGTGGCATCTGACCACGAGACTTGTTCAAAGGGACCGCACGGGGCTGTGTTTATACACCTGAGGAAATCGGCCTTGAACCTGCGGCGCGGGGGGCTGTCAGACCAGGGCGTCACATGTTCGGCAATAAAAAGAGCCAAGTGATGATCTGATCCCACTCCCGCAGGATCCTGCTACACAAGAAACTTCCTCTTGGAAATTTAGCTGTGGAAAAAACTGTGATACAAGATAGAAATTAAAAATATATGTTGGCTGAAGAACTTATCCATGTGCTTTGAGACATTTGGGGAAAAGATCCAAGGCATCCTCAGTGTATAACCCCCAAAGCCAATTTTTAATTTGCTTTTGTAGCCATGTGAGGAGATAGAACAAGAGCAGCTCAGTCCCTTCACGGAGTCTCAGGGCTTACGCATGGCAGGGGATGAGACCGGTCCTGCTGGGCAGCAGTTTGGCAGAAGACGGATCTGCTCTGCAGAGCAGAGCCGGAGCAGTCGGGCTGCAGGAGCAGGCATCTGCAGGGCAGCTGCAGGCGTTTCTGGGAGTTTGTAACATCCCAGCTTCACCCCACAGAGATTTAACCTGGGATGGGACTCTCCAAGGTTGAGCAGAAAGCTGGATTTTATGCAATATGGATCGTTTCAAACCGCAGACCTGCCTAGCCAGAGGTTTCTGCTCCAGTTTCTGCTCCCGTTTGGAAGCTGGCAGGTGCCTTGGTTTGGATATGGAGCCTGGGCTGCAGCTCAGTCTGCAACACCCTCACCCCTCTCCTTCATCCCAGAGCTCCTTTGAAGTCCTGGTTCGAGGGGAGGGAAGGGAGGAGGGAAGGGAAAACGGCAGATCTTAGTTCAGACTCTACATTTGCTGTTTAGTTTCCCCTTGCTTTTAGGAGCCGTCTGGGTTGGCAGAGGAAAGGGAAGCATTTAACCCTTTCCCTTGCATGCTCAGAGCTGGGGAAGCTGCATCAGGAAAGTTGAAGGGAGAAAGGCTGAGGAAATACACCCACTTGCCCTGAGCGTCTCCCGAACCCCAAAGATAAGGCAGGCAAAGGGAGGGAAGACAGAAGTCTGAGCATCCCTCTGCCACAGAGGGGAAACTGAGGGCTGGGGTGGCTTGCCCAGGCTTGCCCAAGGAAGGGGCTGCAGTGCAGCGGGGAATTGAGCTCTGTTCTCATGAAGTTCACAGCCTGGACTATCCGTAAGACCTTTTCCTCCCTCTTTTAAAGAGGAACCTGGCATTTATGAGACATATCGTTTGTTTATCTGGAGGAGGGGAAGGTCAAAATTATTGGGCATCTTCAGATCCCTCCCAGGCACAAAAACAGACGAGAGGCAACAAAAAGCTGAAGGTAAAGCTGAATGCTGATGTTCAAAAATAATATATATAGGCACGTACCCCATCACCTCCCCGGTGTGTGCTGAGGATTACAGTTAAAAGCAAAATGCTCTGGAAGGCGAGATTAGAGCCTCCNCCCCTTCCCTGCCCCCCCCCCCCCCTTCATCTCTGATGAACGATGAGCATTAGACAGGACACGAATATTTCGAGGGTCTGAACCGTCGAGCGCCGCAGGAGCAGCCAGCTCGCATGAGGTTAACCACTAACCGTGGCCGATAAGACTAGGCTTCCCCGGCCGGCCGGCCGTTTGTTACGGCTGTCCTTTGTGGGCAGTTTGGGCTCCAATCTCCCTTCTCCCCACCGCGAGAGAGCAGGAGGCGAGCTCAAACCCTTGCACTCATTTTATTTTCCACTTGCAACAGAGCTGAGGAAGCAGGGGGCGGGATTTAGTATCCCAAACCCGCGGTGGGTCCCGTTTTCTTCTCGATGTGCTTAATTTACCCCCGATGCTTCTGTTGCGGTGCAGCCTCCCCAGGTCCCGGGGGGCTCCTGGTTTGGAGGGAGCTGCGGGGATGAGCAGGCTGCCGGTGATAAGGACTGTGTGCCTGCCGGGAGGCCTGTCCCTGGGTGATAAACAAACACCCTCTCTCGCCCGTGACCAGAGCCTGCCCTGCAAATCAGCCTTAAATGGAAAGGGTCGGCATGCCAGCACAGCCGGGGTGGAAATTCTTGCTTGGCTGGTGAATGACGTATCTGCCGGGGCGTCCCACCCCTCGGGACAGGCTGGGGAGTGGGAGAAGGGAGCATCACCCACCTCCCTCGGTAGCTTAAACACCCACCGGCCGGACACAAAGCCGTCTTTGTTTGGAGCTGTGTAAAAATATTATCTCTGTGGTTTGTCAGGGCAGATAACTCTGTTCGTCCAGTTTTATAAATGGGGAGATTGAGACGGACGGAGAAGGCGCTGCGGGTTCGTAACAAGTGTCCGGCAGGAGGAGGAGGTCTCGGGGGTCTGGATGCTGAGGGTTTGCTTCCCACTGCTGACATGTGTCTGAGGGCCCAGTATAAACGATGGGGCAAACTGGGAAGCTCCACTTCTGTGTCCCTCTTGGCCAACGTCCAGCCTCCTCCTGTCTGAGTGCACGCATGGCAGTTCCCTAAAGAGCATCAGGTTGGCTTTTCGGAGAGAGGACAGCCCGGGTCCTTCCCCATCCCACTGACTATGCACAGAATATGCAAGTGCAGAGAGGCCGTGGACCAGCATTTCTTCTGAACTAACTGAAAAATTAATTGTTCTCCAAGGACCCAAATGACTTCAGCTGAAGTCAGTGGTATCTAGAGCACAGAACACATGGTTTTGGTTAAACAAAAGGCCCTGCATACTTTTGGGGCTTGTAATAGAAGTACCCACCCAGGAAACAAGCAGGAATTCTTCTTCTCCTTTAAATCATGCTTCAGCTTAATTATTTCTGCATCGACAGGCCCTAATTTCTGCAAGGCTCAAACCAGGTTTCCATTGCTCAGCATGGCTGGGTGCAGGAGCGCTCACTCGGCTGTGAGTGCGGTCACCAAAGGGAAGATGCTTCCCAAATATCCCCTTCTTGAGTGGGTTAGCTACGGCTCCTCCGTTCCCCTTGGACCCGCGGAGCCTCGCCGCCTTCCTCCACATCCTGGGGCTGACGATGATGCTGGTGCGCTGGTCAGCAGCCCCGTCGGCACCCCGATTTTCAATTCGCTGAGCCATTTCCTTCCCTGGCGAGCAGCTTTTTTCCCTGCAGCTCCCTCTGAGCCCTGCCACCCGCTTTCAGGTTCTCACCTGCGGTCGCCTCTGCCTTGGGCAGGGTTAGAAAAGGATCAGGCACTCACGAGTTATTCAGCCGCAGCCTCCGGTGAGTCGGTGAGTCATTGAGTCACGGCATTTCCGAGGGAGGGAGGGAGCCCGCTTGAAGCCTTGGGCTGTTGAATCCCGCTAACACACCCCAGGATTAGTTAGCTCGGAATTCAGGGCTAGGAAAAGATTAACAAATTATTGCGCCTCTGCTTCGGTTCTGTTTCGTCGGAGTGATTTTTCTTACGCGCTATCCAGATAACCCGACTGCAGAAGAGCTGCTTGTGTAATGGCAAAAAGTCCAAAGGTTTAACTTTTTAAACTTTTTTTCCCTTTCGGTTCAAGTTCCCCCCTGTAAAGAAAAAAAAAAAAGAAAACAGACCAAAAAAACAACCCAACACCACACATAACCAAACCCGTGGTGGAATTTCCCCACTTTCCAGCTCAGAGGCGAAAAGACGACTGTTTTGCAAGACGAGCGAGCGTTTCAGCAGCGCTGAGACTTTGCACCTTGCACGGCCACAGTCCCCCCGGGAGTCCTGGCAGCAGCCGGGATTTCTCACCGTATTTGTGTAACCCCGTTTTCCCTGGAAAACTAAAACCAGTGGATTTGCTCGCTTGAGGCTGCTGCTCTGCTGCGTGATGGGGAAAGAATGCGAGCCCGAGCCGGGGAACCAAGAACACCCTGGGAGAAGCATTCCTGCCAGCTCCTATCTGATTTGGGAGCTTCAAAACTGATGTTGGCACAGGGGGGAAAGAAAAAAAGAAAAAGGGAAAATAAGAGGTGCTAAAAAAACCCTGAAAGTGCTGTGAGAGGCGAGTTCAGCTGTTACCAAAGCCCACACTGAAACCCTGGTGTGGTTTCTCGGTGGTGGCAGGACCACGAGGAGCTTTGGCAGAGCAGCCTGCCCTGGGACAGCCCTCCGGGTCGTCGTCGTCGTCGTCATCGGAAATCGTAGTCCTCTTGGTTTCAGTCCTCCTAGTCCTAGTCCTAGTCCTAGTCCTAGTCCCAGTCCTGCTGCTCCTCCTCCTCCCCCTCCTCCCTCTTCCTCCTCCGCCCACTCGCTATATAACCCCGCGGCCGCTGCGCTGCTCCATACATTGCACCATCCTTCGAGATCGGAGTCGTTCGTCCCGCGGTGGCAAAGCCGCGCCGGGGCCTGTCCCGAGCCGTGCCCACCCCCGAACCGTGCCCGCCGCTTCTCCGCTCTTCTCCGTTGCGCTCCGCTCCCCCCCGACCCGCGCAAGATGCGCTGGGCGCTGCGCGGCGCGCCCCGACGGCGCTGCCTCCTGTTGCTGCTGCTGCTGCTGGTCACGGTGCGTGGGACCGGGCCCGGGTCGTGGGGAACACGGGTGGGTGTTGGGGGGTGAGGGGGTGGGTCCGGGACCCCCGTCGGGGCTGCCCGGTGCTGCCGCGGCATGCCCGGGCTTGCCGCGCCGTCGAGGGGAATGGTCCGCCGGGCTGGGAAAGGGTCNGTCCCCTTTACCAGTGATTATTGGGGGGGCGATCAGAGGGTAGGGGCTCATGTTGGTCAGAGGCTGTAGGAGGGAAGCTGGGGGGGCTCATATGGGTCAGAGGCTATGGGGAGGAAGCTGGGGCTGCAGTGGGGCTCACCTGCTCCAGGGACCATGGCGGGGGCTCACCCAATCTGGGAGCTATGGGGAGAGCAGGGGCCATGGCGGGGGCTGCAGGGGTGATGGGGGGGCTCACCTTATTTGGGGGCTATGGGGAGAGAAGGGGCTGTGGGGGGTCACCTGCTCCAGGGGATGTGGGGAGGGGACTGAGGCTATAGAGTGTCTCACATGGCACAGGGGCTATGGGGAGAGCTGAGGCTATGGGGAGAGCTGAGGCTATAGGGGGTCTCACCTGGGCAGGGCCCATGGGAGGGGAGCGGGGCTGTGGGGGCTCACCTGGACGGCTTTGCAGGACACGGGGGGGGTAATATGTGGGGCTGAGGCTGTGGGGCAGGGGGGGAAGCGGCAGCGTGGAGGTGGGACGGGAAGGGTGATCTCACCCCTCCTGGGTGTGGGGCAGCGGGCAAGTGCGCAAGCGCTTGGGCCGCTGGCTGTGTGAGGGCCGTGGGGCTCGGAGGTGACGTGGGGCTGGAGGTTTGCCCTATGGCACTGCCTGTGCCGGAGGGGATTTCCGCTCCTTTTGCTTCCAAACCTTGTTTGCCATTTGGGGTTGGGATCTCGTGGCAACGCCAGGGCCGCGCGGGATGTTAGAAAGCATCAGGGTGGGATGCAGGACTGCTGCCTCTCCGACTTGCCCAAAGGATGTCCGAACCCTTAGCGCCGCTGGCTTTTAGGGCAGAAAATCCCACCTGCGCGTATCATATTTCCCCGTGGATTGGGCATTCCTATAGAGCTCGGAAATACCTCAAGTCTTGTGTCACCTGAAATCAGTGGGATCCTGCCCTGAGTTTTATTCCGGGGGTCCTGCCCTGAGTTTTATTCCAGGGATCCTGCCCTGAGTTTTATCCCAGGGCTGGCCTGCAATCCCCGCCGCCACGATGGAGCCGCGGCCCCGGGACACGTGGTGGCTGCTCCCGCGCTGGAATTGCTGTTACTGAAGTCAGCACTGCCCGTAACAGGTTTTAAAAGCGTGGGCTTCTCATCCAGTTCCTTCCTTTTATTGCTTACGAGAGTTTATTTAGACTTGCCCGAGAAAGCCTTACTAAACCCGTCACGCTCTTAACAGCCTCTTTCTTTAATTTTTTGTGTTTTTTCCTTTCTAATAAGAGAAAAGGGGAGGGGGACCCGATCAGGACTGATGTTGCCCCACGTGAGAATCGCACGGTATTGTAGCTGCAGTTCCTTCCCCTGCTCCCCATCGCGTGTTGCATCATGCCTGGACCTGGGCCACCGGCTCCCGAGGAGGAACGCCGCCGGGGCTCTGCGTTTGCCGCAGCTCAAATTCCATCTGCGGGAAGTCTCGGGGTGGGGGGAAAAAAACCCCTGCAGTAGTCAGACCTGAGTGAGCAGGGGCATGTCAGGTGGCTGTCTGGCATCTCTTTTATCGGCGGTCCTTTACACCTTTGGCTAAAAGCTTCTCCTGCGACAATGGAGGGCTGCACATTAACGCTGCCTCGGACGTTTGTTGCTGGTCAGGAGTTCGGTGGGGGATTTACCTTCTGCTGTAGGGTCCCGCTCCTTCCTTGGGATTGCTTCAGGAGGAAAACAACCTGGGGGTTGGAAGAAGGGAAAGTTCAAAGCTTGATGCTTCCCAGAGCATTTTTTCCCAGACCTGATCATCCAGAAGGAAGAGGCTTTTGGCTGATGTGGGTACCGGGATTGCCGTGCCTGGGAATTCCTCTGCCTTGAGGCAACGTTGCTTTCTTGGGATGTTTACTGTGGGTGAAAACCACTCTCGAGAATGCCATTGCGTCTCGCCCACGGCTCCCAGCCCGGTTTCTCCTCGTGCTTTGCAAGGCCGATAGGTTAGTCAGGGATGGCAGCCCTCGCCTGCCGAGGGCTCTGGGGTGGGATGGGGTACTTGAACTGCACTTGCCGGGGAAGGTGGTGTGGGCTGATAACCTTATCGTGCACTTGTGCAAGCTCTGCTGAGTAGCTGTTTCGTGAAAAGCAATGAAATCCTGCGCCTAAGGGGCCTTTCCAAACAGCAGATAATGCTGTGTTGTTGCTGTGATCGCCTTCGCGGCCTGGCAGAGTTTGAATGGGGAAGAAAGACTTCTTTTTTTTATTCCCCCGCGGGGACAGGGCGGCGGTGGGACAGGTTGCCCGGGCTCGGTCCCTGACGACTTTCGAGTCCGGAGTGGGTAAAGCCCTGAGAGCTGCTTGTGTGGCGGGGAGGTAACGGCGAGATTTTTCCCTTAAACTGGCTAGAAAAGCACTTTATAAACTTGCAAACTCTCCCAGCTGGAGAAAGCAGCGGCGGCGGGAGATGCGGAGCCAGAAGCCGTTGGAGGGATGTGGCTTCGGTTCCTCCAAGTCAGGGGCTGGAGATGGTCCCGTTCCCAGGCTGGCGGGGCTCCGGAGGGGTCTGTGCCTCTCCGCATCCGTGTGTCTGTGCGGGCAAATCTGTGTGTTAGGGGATGTGTAGGGGAAGAGGATCGCCCTCTCTGTGTCCGTGTGTCTGTCTGGGCAAAGCTGTGTGTTAGGGGATGTGTAGGGGGGGAAGATCGCCCTCTCTGCATCCGTGTGTCTGTCCTGGCAAAGCTGTGTGTTAGGGGATGTGTAGGGGGGGAAGATCGCCCTCTCTGTGTCCGTGTGTCTGTCTGGGCAAAGCTGTGTGTTAGGGGATGTGTAGGGGGGGAGG
>VUYV01000083.1:1863640-1875502 GCA_008711295.1 Anarhynchus alexandrinus | reverse complement strand
TGTTGGGGGAGTTGTGGGGGGGGGAGGTGTGCCCTCGCTGTGTCCGTGTGTCTGTGCGGGCAAAGCTGTGTGTTAGGGGATGTGTAGGGGGGGAGGATTGCCCTCTCCGTGGCCTGGCTGGTCTCAGCGGTGTTGTTTGCGGGTCTGCGTCACACTCTGCGGCCCCGTGACTGTCGGACCTGCTGCGGTCAGATTTGGCACTCATACCCTTCCTTCTACAAAGCGCGGGAAGTGTCCGGGGAGGACGAGGGGGGGGAATCGGCTGTCTCAGGGGACCGGGGCAGCTCGGTCTCTATTGTTTCAGCCTTTCAAGGCAGCTTCTGACTCACAGAAGAAATATTTGCTTTAAGAGGCAGGTTTTGGGCTCTGTTTATGGGAGGGGAAGGGGAAAGTGCCTCTGCCAGACTGTCTCTGCGTGCAGCATGGCCGGGCATCGTCCTTCCCTCTCACGCAGGGCTGGAGCCAGAGGTGGGTTGATGTCCGTTTGTACCCATAAGCAGCTGTGCCCAGTGCTGATTGGGATGCCAAGGGCACCGTCCCCCTCGGGTACCTGATGGGGCGAGCGGCCGTTCCCGTCGAGCATCGTTCCCCCCGCGGCTGGAGCGACCCAGCGGGTACAGAAAGAGCTGAGCCAGCAGAAAGGTGCGGGGTGAGCTGGCGGAAACGGGGCCGTTGGCTTCCCGATCCGCAGCCAGATAACGGGGATAATGCGGAAACGCCGGAGGCCGTGCTGTCCCCCGGGAGCCCAGAGCAGCCCGGGTGTTTCTTGTGGGCACAGGAGCCACGTACCAGCCTTGACACGGGGCCGGTTTCCTCCCCACAAACGCCCTCCCTGTTCCTCTTCCCTACCCTTCCATTTTCTTCGGTGCTGTTGGTTCACGAGCTCAGAAATTGGGGAAGGAAAAGGGGCCCGATGTTATCCTAAGGAAGCGTTAGCGAGCCTTTGCCTCGCTGATAACCCGGCACACGGGAATCCCTCTGCAAAAATCTCCTCCTTATGCTTTGCCAAAGAGATAACCACTCCGGTACGGGGAAAGTGCCCTTCACCTGCATCAAAGGGAGGTTTGGCCGCCAGGTCCAGCGGCTCCAGCACATCCCAGAGCTCCTCTCCCGCTTCTCCTGAGTGCACTGGGCAGAGCAGCTCTTGCCCTTCTCTTTCTTCCCTCACGCCGTGGACTTGGGGTGGTTTTTAACACGGGTTGTTGTGTATTTTTTAACAGGAGGCTGCTTTGAGAACTGCTGCAGCAGCACTGGACAGGAGGGACAAGTTGGATCCCTTGGACCCAAGCAGGGGAGGGGAAGAGTTTTACCAAGTCCAGGACACCAATCGCTATTGCAAGAAGTGCCCTGCGGGTAAGATGGTCTCAAACATCCATCACACCACGTGCAGCCTCGCCGTGTTTCTGCCTGCGGAGCCGGCGCGTCCTTGCTCCTTGCAAGGAGGCAGCGGGTGCTCCAGCTCTCCCCTGCTCCGCTGTCGTGAGATCTGAGGACTCGTTACGGGGACGTTTTCCTTTTGATCATTCCTAATTTGCCTCTTAACTGTACCGACAGCAGAATCAACTCCCTTTCTGCAAAGACATCTCTGTCCTCTGCTGTATGTTCTCAGATCCGCCCGTGCTTTCTCCTCCCTTCTTGCAGGCACCTACGTGGCACACCACTGTGAAGAGCAAAATGGCTCCAGCCTGTGTTTGCCATGTAAAGAAGATGAATACATCGAATACCCAAACGACTTTTCCGAGTGCTTTCGCTGCTGGACGTGTCGGGAAGGTAGGAGCTGGCGCGTAAGAGGGCGATGCTGGCTGGTAGCGCAGGCTGGGTCTGGAATCGGTGTAGCGGCTTGTGCCGGACCTACATCTCCGTTCAATGCAGCGTCCCTTGTGCAAAGGTGGACACGAGACCTCCATCCAGCAAGGACCGGGAGGACTGGGTTCACGGCAGCGTCGTAGGCTGCTGGTGGAGCTTTGATGCCAGCATTGCTTTTCTCTTGGGCATGGTGAGGTGTGGGGCAGGAAAGGGTAAGGCTGAAACTCCGCTGCAGAGAGTGACTTGGTCTTCCCCAGGCTTGCGGGTCAGCTCGGGTCGTTAGCCGCGTTAATGAAGGAAGCGGGTGGAGGAGCGTGGCGCGGAGGGGCTGGGGTAGATCTGTTTCTCCTCTCTCCTGCAGACCAGGTGGAGCTGAGTCCCTGCCGAGCCACCAGCAACACGCAGTGCGCCTGCAAGAGCGGCACCTTCTGCTCCCCGGACCACCCCTGCGAGATATGCCAGAAGTGCCGGCCCAGGTGAGCTGGGTGCCGCGGCGGGTCCCGCCGGGATCTGTGCCGGGACCCCCACCCGCTCAGTCCTGCCCCGTCTCCCCTTTTCCCAGGTGTCCCGAGGATGAAGTGGAGCTGGCTCCCTGCACGCCCCACAGCGACCGCCAGTGCGGTCCTCCCACCGGCACCTCCTCCGTCTCCCTCAGTAAGTTGGGGGGCTGCTGGAAGAGGGGGGACAGGCTGAGAGATGGAGGTGCGAGCTGCTGCCGAGGAGACCGGGAGCAGCTCCCCACCCACGCCACCCTGTTTTATCCGCTTTAGACTACTGGATCGTGATCATCGCGGTGGTGGGGGTTGTGGTCCTGTTTGCAGTCATCTGCCTCTGTATCTGTGGCTGCTGCTGTTGCCCAGGTGAGCGCCGCGGACCCCCGGAGCGCTCGCCCCGACCGGGGGACTCTGCGTGGGTTTGGGTTGGGTGGGAAGAGGGATCTGCCTGGAGGAAGAGGGATCACAGCATGGTTTTTATCTTCCAGGGGACGGGAGAGACCTGAGGAGGAAGTCCTGCAGCATGGTGGTGAGTTGCCGGGATGGTTCCTCCGTTTGCGGGGCTGGGCTGAGGTCCCCCCTCCACTCCCCACTTTTGCCTGCAGCTCCCGGCAGGGCTGGAGGAGCAGGAGGATGAGTCTCATCCCTACAGGGATGCGGCAGAGCTGGGCCAAGCAGAGGAGGGGCTCTGGTAGTGCCCCGCTGCGTGTGGGGCGCTTGCAGCCCCCTCTCCAGCGCCGGTACTGCTTCCCTGGCAGAGGCGCGGGCACATCCATGGTTCCCAGAGGGGACCCCGGGTTAAAGGGAGGGCTGCGCTGTACCGGAGCCCCTTCAACCTCAAGATGAGCGAGCGAAACCACGGCAGGGGGGATGCCGCTGCCGTAGATGGTGTCCCTGAGGGGCCGGTGTGAGCCCTGCCTGCCTGGGACCGCCCGACTCAGCTGGTTTGTGCTTTTCTCCTGCCGCAGGACTACCTGCTGCAGCGGCTGATGAGGTACCAGAGGGGGAGCCCGGGGGTGCAGGACAACATCCGCAACGAGCGGAAGATTCTGGTTCCTGTAGAAGGACAAGACCCCGATACCCGTAAGCACTGGGGATGTGCCGGGAGGGGGTGAGCCTGCGGGATGAGCTTTATGGGCAAAATCCTTTCTGACCCAGCTGTGCGTGCTCTACCCTGTTCTCTAAGCTTTTCCCTTCCCCCCCCCTTTTAGTTTTACGACGCACTTTTGACATCTTTGCCCGAGACGTGCCCTACAAGGACTGGAAGAGATACGGCCGAGCCCTTGATCTGCTGGAGAACGATATTGCCCTGGCGGAGATGAACGACAAATATTCGCTGGAGCCCTTCTTCCAGATGCTCAACACGTGGCGTAACAGACAGGGGATGAACGCCTCCGTGAACACGCTGCTGGAGACCCTGCACCAGATCAATCTCAGTGGGATTGCAGAGGACATCTCCTCCAAGCTGGTCCAGCAGGGATATTTCCAATACGAAGTGAGCTGAGGAGCAGGGCAGGCCCTGCCTCTCCCCACTTCAAGCTAAAGCCATGAATACCTCTTAAGGACCATCGAGTTTTATCTTTTAATAGCTCTCCTCTTTTTGAAGCCATTGTAGAGTACAGCTGAGCCCAGAGGATTTGGTCCTCTCGCGAAGTACAAACCTCAGGGTCCTCTCTGCCGAAGCTACGGGCTCGATGTCAGTGCTTCCTTGGGAAATCCAAGCTGGTGCCTTGATTTCACTGGCTCAACGCAAAGAGCCTAAAAACTATCACCATCTGCCTCTGGGAATGTCTCGCTTGGAAGCACTGGTACTGTACAGACATCTTCAGGATCAGCGCAGAGAAGGGCCTGTGCAGGATGTCGTTTTTAACTGGATCATCCTTTTTTTTTTTTTTCGGGGGGCTTCCTGGCATCACGCAATGGCTTCTGCTTGTAGAACATCTCTTACACTGGCCAGCAAGCTTCATACTGTACGCGCGGTGGGCAAGCATTAACTGGGTTCTTGGGTTGCTTTCTCAAAGCTGCTGACTGAATTGCATTGTAGGTGATAGCGGTTCTGCTTGCTGTTAGGAACCAGTTTGAAACTGGACTCTGAGGGGAGAGTGGGAATGATTTGGAATCACAGAATTGTTTAGGTTGGAAAAAACCTTCAGGAACACCAAGTCCACCCCTAAACCGTGTCCCTCAGCACCACGTTTATCCATCTTTTAAATCCCCCCAGGGATGGAGACTCAGCCCCTTCCCTGGGCAGCCCCTTCAGTGCGACAGCCCTTTTGGGGAAGAAATTTTTCCTAATATCCAGTTTAAACCTCCCCTGGTTCAACTTGAGGCCGTTTCCTCTTGTCCCGTTGCCTGTTACTTGGGAGAAGAGAC
Source organism: Anarhynchus alexandrinus (assembly GCA_008711295.1). NCBI lineage: Eukaryota > Metazoa > Chordata > Aves > Charadriiformes > Charadriidae > Anarhynchus > Anarhynchus alexandrinus. The sequence continues at coordinate 1,870,829 of VUYV01000083.1, read as the reverse complement.
CAACCCTGTGATTTACTTGCTCTGTGAGCGCTGGGTCAGTGCGGGGAGCGAGTGAGCTTCTCCTCGGAGCAGGATGGAGAAGGTGGGCAGCAGCTATCAGCGTGCGCAGAAACCTCCTCCTCCATGACCTTGCTCAAATCGGTTAGTTCCCCTTCCCTTGGCCACGGGGTGGCTTTGCTGTCCCCGGCTGTCCCCAGCCAGCATGGAAAGGTGAATGCACTGAGGTCCGAGCGTGACTGTGGGTAACCCCAGTCCATCCTCCAGCTGGATGGGTAGCTCCTCAAACACTTTGCCCCTTGCTCTGGCTCTCACCCATAGCTCAGGGACAACTTGGCTGGAAAAACTACTGCATTACTTGAGCTGACTACGTGTGCTGCCACCCCGGTACAGCCCGGACCACCAGGACCTTCCCTGCCATGGTGGGAGGGTGCGAAGGGCATCGCCAGCCCCTCTCCGTGACCAGGGCTGCCCTGTGCTGCGAAGCGCCCGTCCCTCCCACCCCTTCTCCCCCCTCCTCACCGCCATCTCAAAAAATCCTGTCCATAAAATGCAAGCAGAAAATTTGTATTTATGTATTTATTTGGTAATTGTAAACGTGTACATATATTAACTTAAAAGCTAATATAAAAATAGTGTTGTTTTTTTACTATGCATGATTGTGTGTTTTTATACAGAGCTCTGGCCCAGCCAGTTCGCTATTTCCAGTTTTTACATCTCTCTATGAAGGAAGAATAAACTTTTAAAAAAAAAAAAACCCTCTTGTTTTCTCATCTGTGTTTTTTTTTTGTTTTTCCCCCCTTTGCTCTGCCGTAAACGCTGGCGATGGTCTGTTCTGGGTTGCAGTGGGCACCGAAGGAGCTGGACCAGACGCTCGGCAGCTGCTCCGCGTGGCCCCGAGGACCCAGCCCGTGCCGTTAGTGCTCTGCCACGCCGGCATCCTGCTGGGAACCGTCCCCACCAGCGATGCTCCTGCCGGGGGAAAAACCCTCAGCGGCAAACCTGGGCTCTGCCTTCGCGCCTACGCCGTGAGTCCCGTGGTTTGTTTTTTTTTTAAGTCGCCTGCAAAAGTTAAGAGGCTGAAATCTCAGTCCCTCCAGCGTGCAGGGGATGGGACCCTGGGGCCAAGCGATGCTGCTGACCCCCCCTGCCCCGTGACGAAGCTGCTGCTGCCGGGGCTGGGGTGGGGGGGGGAACCGCGGTGCTCCCCGCTCTGGCTGCACCGAGCCAGGGCTCTGCGTGTCGCAATAGCTGCGTTGCAAATCCATGCGGTGCTTAGTGAGAAAAAGGGGCTCTGCTGGCCCCGGAAAGCCCCTTTGAGCTGCCCGCCAGCCTGCGTGCTGCTATCGGGTGTATCGATAACGCGGGTCCGAGGCAAGTGCTAAAAGCAGGAGCTCTCGGGGATCTGCCAGGAGGTGTCGTGCCCGAGGTCCTGTCCCGGGCAGCCCCAGCGGTGTCCCCCCAAGCATGCAAACCCGGGCAGGGAGCTCCTGCAGGGCCAGGCGCATGCAGGGATGCGGTGCCGGTACAGGAGGTCCTGGCCTGGGGCGGGCAAACGGGACTCGGAAGCAACGGCGAGCACCCGGATTCGAAAGGGAAAGAAACTCATCGTCCTACCTGCTCGCTGGTGCTGCAAAGTGTGAAAAGACTTGAGTGTAAGCTCGCTGGAGCCGCAACCGCGCCCCTGCATCCGTGGCTGAGGATGAGCGTGCGAAACGGGTGACTCCGAGGTGCTCTACCGAGGCGAGCCGGGAAGAGGAGCGATGCGGGGCGGGAGGGGACACCGCCGGGAGCATCCCCGCCGGGAGCATCCCTACGCGCCATCCTCCGTCCCTATGCGCCATCCTCCGTCCCTACGCGCTCACTCCGGCAGCAGCAGCATCTTTGCCAGGGATGGGCTCAAAGGAGCTTTCCCGGCTGGGGAGGGCGAGCGGAGGTTTGGGTCCCTCCTGCTCCCCTGCCCTGCCCGCCAGTCCCACAAAGCCTTCTCCTGCCGGTCCCCGCTGTGTTTGGGGCGCCTACAAGGACGCACGGGTGGGACATGCAAAGTCAGTCCGGTGGTAAAGCCACCTCTCGTTGTACGAGGGGTTGGTTTTTTTTGGGTGGTTGGATCCTGCAACGCTTCTCCACCGTCCCTGTCCATGGCGGGAGCGCTGGCGGCGGGGTGCCGGGGTCACCCCGAGCAGGGCACAAGGATGCCCCGTGTCCAGCCGCTTCCTCCCAAACACACAGGGACCACGCTGGGCTTTTAAAATACCATTTATTACAATGGAGCCTTCCAGGCTAAAATCCCAAGCTGGGGGCCTGGGCTTGGTTTCTGGTGTGGCATGTTGGGTGGGGGGGGAGAGTGGGTTTGGTGTTGTCTTATTTTTTTGCTTTAAGGTTTTGGTTTTTTTTAAAAAAAAATAAAAATGAAAAGTTAGAGGCAGGGAGGAGAGGGCTCCTGTCCCCTCCCGCTCCCTGAATTGGGAGAGACCCCGCTTGTGAGCAGAAGGAGGGATGCTGCAGTGCCTGCGGAGGCATTTGGGGACCGGGGTCCCCTGCACCCTGCCTGACCCTGCTGCGAGTCGAAGGGGGCGGCAGGACCCCCCCCCAGCGGCTCCGGCTGCCCGGGGTGGTGAGATGCTGTCAGACAAACAAACTATATCCTGCAGCTTCTGGTTATCAATTAAAAGTGGAAGCGGGATGGGTTTCTTCTTCTTCCTCATGCTGCTGATGGTCAAAAGAAAAAACAACCAAAAAAAAACACCCAAAAAACCCAAAATAAAACCACAACACAGCCGTCGCGCTCCTGTAAACATGAGTTTCTCCCGCTGCTCGGTCTCTGCTCTGGGGTCTCTCTCGGTCCCCGCGGCGCGGGGAGAGCAGGGCTCCAGGAGCGCCCGGGGGCTGGCGCCTGGCCCCGAGCCCCTCCGCAGGGACGGGCCCCGCTACCACCGTCTCCTCCGGGGCTGCGGCCGGCGGCGTCCGCTCCACGGCTGGCGCTGGGGCAGGTCATCCCCCCCTTCCTCCTCCTCCCCGTCTCCTCCCAGGGATGCTGGAGCCAGGGCAAGGACGGGCTTTCAAACCACAGCCGAGGAGGAGGAGGAGGAGGGGGAGGAAGAGGAGGCTGTGGCTGCCGACGATGAAGGAGAGGAGGAAGGGGAGGAGGAGGCGTTCCAGAAGAGCCACCGCTTCTTGGGCTGCCGTTTGAGGTGGAGGTAGTCTTCCTTCTCCCGCTCCTTCTTCGCCCGCTGGTAGTGATCCTCCTCCTTCAGGTACCACACCGGCGGCCAGCGGTGCTTCTCGAAGTACTCCTGGTTCTCTGCAGGGAGAGGAGGGGGGTGAGAACAGCACCGGGACCACCGGGACCCCCCCTTCACCCTGCCCCGGCCCCCGCTCACCTCCTGACATGGCCTTCATGTCCCGGGGGAACTTGCGGCAGACGTTGTTGTAGTTGGTGCAGATGTGATGGAGGCACCAGTCGGCGAGCTGGTAGGCGCAGTGGAACTGGAAGAGATGGAGCACGCGTCAGAGCCACCACAGCAAGGACCACCGGGGAAGCAGAAGGAATTCACCCTATTACTCCATGGACATCTGAGACTGTCCTCTCTGCCAGGACAGCACCATCCCCCAGAGCTGCCGGACCCCTCTGCGTGGCATCCCCCAGCACCGCGTGTCCCCCCAGCCCTGCCGGCACGGGGTCCTGTCCCACCCTGTCCTACCTGAGCCAGCTCCAGGAACACGAGCACGTCCCCATCGATGTCCACCATCATCTGTGCTGCCTCCATCAGACCGGTGACGGTGTACTGCTCTGTGGGGGGACACACGGGGTTAGAGGGCGGCTGGAACGGGGTGACAACGGGAGCACCACGCTGCCACCAAGCTTGGGGACGGGGTGGGGGGGCCACCGTCCTGCTGCAGTTGCCCCAACTCACCGGTGAGAGCCACCAGATGCGGCAGGCAGAGGCGGTTGGCGAGGATGATGAGCTTCATGTCGTCGAGGTCGGGGCTGGAGCTGAACTGCCCGGTGTAGAGGTACTCCAGCACCGCCCGCATGCAGCTCTTGCTGGTGTAAGGAAGTGCCACCTGCGAGACACACGCGCCGGCTGTCACCCCACGGCCGTCCCCGGCTGTCCCACCTTCCCAGGACACATCCCGGGGCCCCTCCTCACCTCGTTGGTGGAGCTCTCCACGAAGGGGCCGCCGAACATCGCGGCCATCCAGTCGCAGCTGGAGATGAGCAGGGGCTTGTGGGCACTGATAGCACCGTCATCCAGCACGAAGGTGACATCTGGGGACAAGCAGAGGGATGCTACTGGGACCGTCCCCATCACCTGGGGCTCAGCCAGCCCCTGCCACAAAATGTCTCGCACCGGGGACAGCAGAGGGAAGGGGATAGAGCCTGAGATATCCTGTAATTTTTCCTAAAAATCTCTTATTTTTTTGTTGCAGCACCGCCCCGCTGGCTCAGAGGAGCTCAGGGAAGGGTTGTGGTGGGACTCCGGCTCTTCCGAGGGGTTTTCCCAAGGCAAAGCACGACAGGTTTGAAAGCAAAGGGGAAAACCCAGGAAGCAAATACCTCCCCCAAACTCGAGTCCTTGGGGGAGCCGGGAAGGACAACAGGGACCTCCTGCTCCCCCCTACTCCGCTCTCCACCCCAGACCAGGGCTTCTCCCCGAGAGCGACACATCAAGGTCCATCCTCGTGAAACGAATTCAGCCGGAGGGAGGTCAGGAGGTTCACACACACACACATCCCCCCGGGGACGTCACCCCACAGCATCACGGTGCTCGGGGCAAAGCCGGGGAAGTCCTACCGAGGGCACATTGCTCCTCGTAAATCAGCTGACCCTGTGAAAATCAGGGCCCCGGGAGGGAGGGAAGTCGCCTGCGCTGCTCTCCCGTAAATAAACAGAGCTGTCAGATGGGCTGGGGAGCAGGAAACCCTGGGGAAGGACCGTCACACTCACACTTTCTGGGGGAATAAAAAAAAAAAGCAAGCTGTAAAAAATCCCAGAAATGCAAAGCGTGACCAAAAAGCCCAGGGAAGGCGAGCGAGCGCCTGCTGACCCACGGCACGGCCGCCCCGCTCGCGTACGGGGGCAAAACCAGGAGCTCCGAGCCCCACATCCCTCCAGCAGAGCCCCCCGCCGAGCAAGAGGGGGTGCTGCGGACGGTCCTCCCCTCCCCGGGCCCGGGGTCGTACCCGAGAAAGTCCCCTTGGCCAGGCATTCCTTCACCCGGTTGGTCCTCCGGACGTGGAAGGCTTTGGTGATCTCCTGGTTCATGAACGCCTCGTTGTTGAGGATGTTGGCCACCATCATCCGGAGGTCGAACACCTCCAGCAGCTCAGCGATGTGAGCAATGTGCATGAGGTCCCGCTCGTTCTCATCCAGCTCTCCCGTGTACAGGTACTTCAGCACGGCCCGGAAAGGACCCGGCTGGATGGAAGCATCCATCTTCACCACCACCATGAGCTTGGACTTGTAGGTCAGCGGGTCTTCCGCCATCTCCTCCTGGATGCTGGTGAAAGCCCGGCTCCAAGAGGAGAGGTCCCTTCCCCGCCGCAGCCCACGCTCCCCGTTCTCGTAGCGGTTGCCCCGCAGGATCCCATCACTGGTGGAGGCTCTAAGGCACGGTTTTCGCTGGCCGGATCCGGCCTCCTCGGTGCTCTCGCAGATATCAAAGCTAGCGGCTCGGAGGAGGAAATCCCGCCCGTGGTGCCTCTCCTCTTGGTGCAGCATCCGCTCGGCGGCCGCCGTGACGGCCACCCCGAAGCCGTGCCCCACGGTGCTCTGCTGGTCCTCCTCGCTCAGGTCCATGAGGAACAGGTCGTAAAATTTGGAGGAGGAGGTGGAGAGGTAGATCTTGTGTGCGTAGATTTTGATCTTCTCTTGCAGCACCAGGATGACGTCCGCGCACAGGGGGTCCTCCAAGAGGTGGGCCGGGCGCTCCTCGTTGTTGGAAGGGGGGTCTGGGACGATGATGATGGGCGGAGGGGGTTTGGGAGGCAGGAAGGGGGCTTGGAGCAGGGGTCGCTGCACGTTGCGGAGGTGGGACTTCCAGAACTGCAGGTGACGGCGGGAGATGAGGGCGGCACGGATGGCATTGTCAAAGACGTCCTTGATGCCAAACTGGGCCACCACGCTCGTCTCGTAATAGGGGATCCCCAGCTCCTTGGCTACCTCCCTCCCCTTCTCCGGGGGAAGGATCTCGTTAGGTTTGATTGGCCTGAAAAAGAGGGGAGATAATGAAGAGACCTCTTCAGACGCGTGGTAAGGAGAAAGCATTGGGCAGGCACGGACACGGGGGGCACAAGAGTCCCACCTGGCCAAGGGACGCCGTGCCCGATTGACGGCCTCCAGGTCGGCGTAGCGCAGGTCGAGCTGGCAGCCCACCAGGATGACGGGGGCGCGGGGGCAGAAGTGCTTGATCTCTGGGTACCACATGGTCTTCACATGGTGCAGGGAGTTGGGGTTAGCGATGGAGAAGCACAGAACCACAACGTCGGACCTGCGAGGAGAGGAAGGTCAAGGTCCAGCTTGATGATGAGGCCAACCCCGCCGCGCTTCGGCGTTGCCCTCCCTCCTCGCCCAGAGGCTCTGCCTCTCCCCTACCTGCCATAGGCAAAGCGCCTGTCTTTGTGGTGGTCACCAAAGGTGTCCCAGAGCCGCAAGGACACACTAACATCGTCTACCACATCCCGGGAGCGCTCCAGCACCTGCGGGGACAGAAACACCGTCCTGAGTCCTTGAGCCCTGCAAGAGTGGGGCTGTCCCCCACCGCACGCAGCGTGGGGAGGAGTAATCCGCAATTCCCCCGGGGGGGCAGGATGTAACTCCATCTCCTTGGGCTTCCCATGGGGCATCCATGAGCTGAGCCCCCCTCCCAGCATCCCCAGCCGGCTCCCCGGTTGCCCTCACCTCCTGGCAGACGCGGTACTGGTCGATGGCCCACACCGTGGGCACGTGGGTGGCGAGGAGCTGGTACTGGGTCAGCGTGGCGTTGCAGGCACGGGCACAGATGAGCCGGGTCTTGCCCACCGCGTTGTCCCCGACCACGACGCACTTGATAGTTTCTACGTTTGGCCTCTCATAATCCATGTCAGAATCCATTAATTGGGACCTGCCGGGGGGAAGGAGGGGTCAGCAAATACGGCCGGGATGAGCTGGGGAAAGGGATGGGAAGGGATGGGAAGGGATGGGAAGGGA
>VUYV01000083.1:1830885-1848831 GCA_008711295.1 Anarhynchus alexandrinus | reverse complement strand
AGACAACATCTCCCCTCCCTCAGCACCGCTGCCTCTGGCAGGGCTGTAATTAAAAGGCCGTTTGCTCCCTGCTCCCGTGGCTCTCTCCCACTGCTCCCATGGCTCTCTCCCATTTAAGCCTCTTGAACTGGTCCCAAAGGGCTCCGACCTGCCCGGCTCTGCAATCACCCTCGCTCCTGGGCAAGGAGCTCCAAACCCCGAGGCTGAGCACTGCGGGTCGAATTTGAGACCTCGCACCGTGGGCAGCAAGCACCCCTTTTCACCCCGTAGCATCCTCCTCCCTCCATCTCCCCCTCCCTGGCAAGGAATGAAGAAGCTCTCCAGATATCAGAGACACGAGCGGACGTTGCTCCGGCCGTGCCCTCCCCTGTAAACTTTATGGCTCTCTCCGGTTTAATGCCGGGAGCGTTTCCAGGTGCTCCCCACGTCCCTGCCCAGCCTCGCCGGCGGCTGCCACGCCGGGCTGCGCTGCTGCTCCCCCGTCCTGCGGGGGGACGGACGCAGGGATGCAAACCCACCATGCCTTTTGCTCCTCCGAACAGCCAACAAACTCTCTGCAACCGCAGCCATCCCGCTTCTGCCCCCGCCGGCGCCCCCCAAATCCCCCTGATCCCCAAATAGAGCTGAGCTCAGCATTATTCACCGTGCTGCGACAGACCAAGGCAACACACGCCTCGCCGGCAGCACCCCGGCAAAAGTGGATTTGCAGCGGGGAGACACCCCAACACCCCCCAACAGCCCGGGACCACGCGTTCCCGCAGACCCCGACCCCCCCCGGCAGCCCCGGACCACGCGTTCCCGCAGCCCCCGCCACCGGGGACCTGCCTTTGCCTTGCGCTGCCCTAAGCCCCGCCACGAGTTTTCCGCCTTATCCGTGGGGGAACGGAGCCGTGGTCGCAGTGGTGGGTGTTGGAGGGGAGCAAAGAGCAAAGTCCTCCCGGAGAAAGTGGCGGGAGGAAACGTGCCGGAACCGGGCAGCGCCGCGGCGGGAGGGTACTTACAGGCTGTGAGCCATGGCGGTCATCTTCCCGGCGGGGCTGCCTTTCCCTTGGCTTTCCATCGCTTTCTCTTGGCGGACTCTGGAAGGAGAGGGCAGAAGGGCTTTGTGAACACCCCAAACACGGACTCACATCCTAAAGCCACCTCCTGCACGGTGTCGCCCCCTTACCCTGGGGACAGAAATCTTTTGGGAAGGCAAGTCCTGCACGGCCACCGGGGCTGGCCAAGGAGTGTCCTTGCACAGGCAGAGGGCTGTCCTTCATCTACCAAGTGGCTCTACCCGCTGTCCCTACATCTTCCAGCTCTGCTCTCCCCATCAGTGCACGAAGCAGCCGAGGGGGAGATAGAGAGATACACACCACAGGCACGCACAGACCCATCCATCCCTTTCACCGAACCCTACTGGGTTCCACAGCGACAACCTCCAGGTGGTCCAGGGGGGTCCCCAGCGCCCACCCCCTGCTCCGAGCACCTTACCCTTTGGGTTAAGAGCCTTCCCCGCAGGCACATGGCACCCTGGGCAGTGGCGGGCTCCTAAGGTGGCTAGCAGCCCCCCGAGCCCACCGGCACGTTGGCTCTGAGCAAGGCTCCCCTCCCGCGAGCGGCGGCGGCAGGCAGGGCAGCAGGGCTCTCCCCTCCTTCTCCCGTCACCGGATCAACGGTGCCTGCGCATGGCAGGCTGGAGCAGAGTCCAGCCTGGGCTTCGCTCCCGGCAAAGCCAGCAGACGCCTGGTTTCTGACGGGGGAGTGGGTTTCGGAGACCCACCACGGTGCTGGGTACTTCCCTGGATCCACCGTGGAAAAGCGATTGGAGTCACCCCTCCATTTCACTGCTCTGAAGCCCCCAAATCCTACAGCTTTTCCTCCTGGGTGATGCTACGAGGGGTCTCCTTGCTCTGGAACCCCCCAAATCCTACAGCTTTTCCTCCTGGGTGATGCAACAAGGGGTCTCCTTGCTCTGAACCCCCCAAATCCTACAGCTTTTCCTCCTGGGTGATGCTACGAGGGGTCTCCTTGCTCTGAACCCCCCAAAATCCTACAGCTTTTCCTCCTGGGTGATGCTACGAGGGGTCTCCTTGCTCTGAACCCCCCGAATCCTACAGCTTTTCCTCCTGGGTGATGCTACGAGGGGTCTCCTTGCTCTGAACCCCCCGAATCCTACAGCTTTTCCTCCTGGGTGATGCTACGAGGGGTCTCCTTGCTCTGAACCCCCCGAATCCTACAGCTTTTCCTCCTGGGTGATGCTACAAGGGGTCTCCTTGCTCCAGGCAGCTGCCCCATGTGGGGTCCCCAGCCCTACCAGCAGGACTCAGCCTTCCCTCGCTGCCCACCACGCTGGTGGGGAGCGGACTGGGAAGGAGAGTCCAGGAACCAGCCGATACCAGAGGGGAAGGTCTCAAACAAGCAAAAAGAGCATTTCTGCATCTTCCATCCCCGGTGCTGCCGGAGCAACGGGGTCAGGAGGTCGGGGCGCCTCGGAAATTCACGGCATACGCATCCGGATCCCGTGTCCCGGCCCTGAAACGCAGCCGCCTGATACGCCGCGGGTGATAACTCATCCTGCCATCGACACCGCTGCAGAATTTCAGGGATTCGTCACTCAGTTGATAAATATTTAAACCCAGAAGGAGCCACGTACTCCGGTAAAACGCAACGTATTCTACAAGCGAAGCATCCCCCCCCTTTATCCCAGTGGAGAGCTACGGAACATCTCGGGGCTCTCCAGCCAGATCTTTCGGAGCTGGAAACCGGGTCAGGGCCAAATTCAAGGTCTCGGTCCACGCATGCAGGATTTCTGCACCCTCCAGCTGGGATAGATGGGATTTACCGCCCCGATTGATGCGGAAAGCGCTGCCGATATGACATCGCAGCTAAGGCGGCTCCTCCAGCCACTTCCCCACCATCCTCACCCCCCCCCGGCCGGGTTTCGGGCACACACGCGGCCGGTCCCGCGCACAGGGAGAGCTGCAGCCGCAGCCTGAAGCATTTCGGGGCTCCCCGCCGGCCGCCTGCTTCATGCAGTATTCACAGCTTCATACGGTATTAAGAGCTGCTGACGCCTCGTGAAAAAACCGTGAAAAGCTGCTATTTGGGGAAAGTTCCTCTTATAACGGTGCATCCTGTGGCTTCTCTGTTTCCCTTTTCTCCTGGTTCTCTCGCTGGGCAGAAAATAGGCTGACGGCGTTGCCAACGAGCCCGGGCGCTTCATCAGAAGAGGAAAATAACCCCCACCAGCCCCCCCTGAGCAAACAATCCCAAGGAATTAATTCTCACATGGCACCCGGGGGGCTGCTCTGGGTGCGGGGTGGGGGTCTGCCTGGTTTGCTGCAGGTTGGGGACCGAGAAGGGGAGAGCGGAACCTTGTTGGGTCTTGTCCCCGGGTCTGGGGACAGAGCCATGGGGGGGGGGGGTCCCTGTGGGGGTCCGCATAGCTCCACATTTTAAAAAAAAAAAATTAATAAATAAATGAAAAATTCAAAGAGCAAGGAGTGTGTTTCTAAGCAACTGTCTGCAGTAGGGATGGTGAGCAGAGGAAGGGGAAGAAGCAATGCTGGGCGAGGAGAAAACTTCTGGGGTCCCACAGCCCCCTCCCCCGCAGGAGCTGGGGGGGGGTGAAAGAGGGGGCGGAGGAGCTGCCTGGGTCCATCTCGATGCCAACGGCTGTTTGAAAAGCAAGGAAAGGAGGGGACAGGGGGGTGTCAGAACACCCCCATGCAGTGGCCAGCGCTGGGGGCAGAGGTTCCCGGGTGGGCGAGCGGCAGCATCTCCCCTTTTCCCCACCGCGGAGCCCGGCTGCAAGTGGTGGCCCACGGGAGAGCGGCCGTGCCTCGTGCCCCAGCTTGTGAAACGGCACTTCGGTCCCCAAAACCACTTCCTACCCTAACGGCTCCCCGCCAAACGACGCGGCAGCAATGCTGCCTATCGCCCCGCCGGGCGGTCTGCGGGCAGCAGGACACGGCCAGCAAGGCAGGGAGGTGACGGCGGCGTTTGGTGGCTTCGTGGCCTCCCCGACTCCCTGCCAGGAGACAGCAACACCCCTTATTGAAGCAGCGAATAGCAGCCACGGAGAGTCACCGGTTTTATCCGCTCTGTTCCCATGGGACAGCAGGGTGGCATCCGTCCCCCGCTGGAAGACTCTTCACCCCCACAACTTGGTGTCCTCTCGCACGTGGCTCTGCCCGAGCGCTCTCCTCTCTGCCCGCGCTGGCCATGGGCTACTCGTTAAACCCCGATTGCCACCAGCACGCCCGGCGGAGCCCCCTCGGGGCCTGACAGCCCCGTTCCCGACAGCTCCAAGGGGAGCGAAGGGGCGACAAGGGAACCAAGAGCTGCGAGCATCACCCGCTCCGCAGGCTCTGCATCAGCCCACAGCCCAAAAGGCTGGAAAAAACCTGCGGTGGCACTTAAAGCCACCACTATGTCACAAAACACCTCCGCTCCAGCGCAGCCCACCCCCCCATTTCCAAACCTTCACACCCCTTTGCTCCCCCCACCTGCAGCTCCCCGGCGCAGGGGAAAACCCCTCAGCCTCACCATACCCCATCGCTGCTCCCGGGGCCGACCCCCGAAAAGCCCTGGGGAGAAAATGGGGGATAAATGTGCTCGGGGCAGCCGGCGCGGTTACCTGCGTGCACCGGCTCTGCACCGTCCTGTGGCTCTCCTCTTCGGTCCAGTAGCTGCCTTCGCTTTCCCGAGGTGCTAACTGGCCTGGACAGGTAGGACCCATTTTTATACGCTCGCCCATGTGATCCAAACAAATGCCCTAGGGATGAGTTTTTGCACTGACACAAATAAAGGGGTTGGGACTAAAACCTGTTGAACCACAATCCGTGCTCAACGGACAGGAATTTTCCACTCGGAGCCGTTCAGCCCGGCTCTGGGTGCGCTGGCGGCATGGCACGCGCCGGGGTCCGCACCTCCCCGCTCCCGAAAATCCCATTTCCTTACACTTCCAAAGTCTTTCACGCCCCTTCCTAAACGCTTCCCGTATTGCAGCTGGAGAAAACGAACCGGGACGGAGGGATGGATGGGAAGCGTGAAATCAATTTGAGCCATTGATTACATCTAAATTCTGCAAATCACTTGTTGTTTCTCCCACGGTCCATGGAATAAAACACTGTAGAAGATGCCAGCCAGGCGGAGAAATGGGGGGAAATCCTCTGCCCCCCCAAAAGGCAAACATTCCTTGAAGCCTCGGGGCTTGGAAGGGCACTTCTGCACAGGTTGAAGGGGACTTTTGGGAGCCACGAGGTGTGGGTCCCTCACTGGGATGCTCCTTGCAGCCCCTCAGGGATGCTGTCAGCGTGGGGCGGGCAAAGAGGAAGGTGGGTACCAGTGCAGGGGGGGACTCAGAGTGACCAGAAGTGACGGGGATGGGGATGGAACGGGGAGGGCGAGCTTTGGATGAGCAGCGGTGAGTCAATGGGAACCAAAGGAGCGGGGAAATGACCACGGGCCACGGAAAGGAGAGGTGGTTCGAAGGGGTGACTCAGTGGGACCAGCTGGTGAGTCAATGGGAAAGGAGGGAGATAATGGGCTGATGGGCCGCAGGTGTCTATGGGGCTTAAAAAGAGACAGGGGCAACCCCTGCATCCCAACCAGCTCTGCTCAGGCTGATCTTCTGGGAGGGACTGGAGCAGCTCTGGAGAATGCCGTCTGCAGGTACTGATTTACCCGATAACGGGCAGGAACGTGCAGCTCAGCACATGTAGGGCTGCTTTTTTTTTNTTTTTTTTTTTTTTTCCTCCTTCTTTTTTGCTGGTGCAGGTCTTGCCTCACCTTCGAATTGAGATGCTGTTGCGCCCGGGGCACCGCTGGCGCTGTGCGTGGTTGGCACCCGCGGCTTACTCACGCCCCGCGGTATGTTCTCACCGTTTTCGCTCTGGCCTGAGCTGAGCGAAGCTCGAAAGGGAAGCGAGGGGAATTTTTACACCTCGTTTTGTGGTGGGTACTTAAAAAATTAAAAAAAAAAACAAAACAAAAACAACAAAAAAACCCCAAAAAACAAAAAAAGGCTTCTGCTTTGCTGGGTCACAGAGGAAGGAAAATGTTCCCTGCCCGGAGCGTTGCGTGGTTCATGGCTCCTTGCTCTGTGCATCTTGGAGCATCCCACGAAGGGCGGTGTGAGCTCATGTCCCGGGTGTGAGCTCGGTGTCCCGGCTGCGAGGGTCACCCCGGGGTGTGGGGGGGGTGCCAGCCTTTGCAAACTGTCCCCCCCTCTCCTCCCCTTGCTCAGCCTCTGGGCCAGCTCCAGGGCTCAGCCCTGCCAAGGAGCCGGCGGTGGGGCTGGGGCTCTGCCAGCCCCTGCTGGGCACAGGCTCCCCCCTCCGCCGCTGCGGGATTGGGGATACTGGTGGTGTAAAGAGGGGTAGGTAAAAGGAGGGGGGGGGAGGCTTGCTGTGTGCTGAGGGGGCGTGAAGCTGTTTTCCCCACTTGTTTTGCAGCTGGTTGGTTTGTTGGGGTGTAAGGGGGGGGGTGTCTGATAGCCCTGCAGTGTGTGGGGGGGGGAGTGGTAAATAGGGGTCCCCCCCAGAGCTGGGGTGCCGAGGGTCTGGGAGGGAATGCTTGGGGAGGGGGAAGCTGGAAAACCCTTCTGGAAAAGGGGTTTTCCCCCCCCAACCATGGGTACCTGTGGGGTGTACCCCTGATCACCAGCTTTTGGGGGGGGGCCTGGGGCCACCCTCTGCATGGGGCTGTGCTGGGGGCTCAGGGCTTCCCAGTAAAGGGTCACTGCTGGGATTCAGCTGAGCTCGTTAAACCTGTACGAGCCCCCTGTGGCAGCCCAGTTAAACCCATTTAAGGAAGGGTTAAGCCAGTTTAGTGTGATTTGGTAGTCTATCAATGCGAAGGTTAAGCTGGTATAAGTGCATCGACATCGGGGATTCAGACCAATTTAACCAGTGTGTCTCCCTGGGTCATCTGGACGACTTAACGAGGGGTCCAGCCTGTGCTCCCCTCCATCTCGGGCTGCAGAGAGCCCCTGAAAGAGGGGGAAAAAACTGAAGAGGAGAGCCACATGCAGGCTGAATCTGAAACGGTGCTATTTATAGACATCTCTGCTCAGCCAGCCTAAATTCCACATAGGTCCCAGTGCCCGGCTAGTTGGGGGAGGGGGGGGGAGCAGCCGGGTCCTGCCATCCCATCGAGGTTCATGGGGACCAGGCTGAGCCCAGAGCTGAGTCAGAGCGGAGGATGCTGCTTCCTCATCCCCAGCTCCTCATTAACCCGCTGCCCCAGGGCTTTCCCACGAGCATCACCCAGCCCGGCCGGGTGAGATGTCAAGGACCGGCAATGGGTGTTTGTTTATTTTTATTTTTTTTTTATTCTGTCATCCCTAAAGGGCTGTAATCACAATTAGGACATCCACGAGGCACGGGGCAGCGATGCACCTTCTTGCCCGGGTGCAGCGTCCAGGAGAAGTGGGGGGGAAAGGAGGGAGGAAAAGTAGAAGCGCCTGGCTGGGGTGGGTGACCCCTCCGTAACCCAGTCCCTATGCCATACGCTGCCCACGCAGCATCCCTGGGGAGCACGGGGAGGGGGGGAAAAGGTTGAGCAGAGGCCACACCTGAGGGTTTCTCAATGCTTTACCTCCACACCGCTGTTGCGTTTTGGCGTTTGCAGCAACGCTCAGCGGCTTTGGGGGCAGCGGAGGGTCCATAATGCCTGAGCCCAGGAATGCAAAGAGGTGCTGAGCATCTCCCCGGTGGGATGCGGCAGCCTCTCGGCGAGCGCGTGAATGGGGAGCGAACGGGAGCCGATGGGGAGCGCTGGGCTCGGCTGCGTGTGTGCCAGCACTGCTGGGACCCGGGAGCTGCTGGCGCTGCAGGAACGGAGGCTCCCGCGCAGCCCCGCGCCTGCCTTGTGACTGCGCAACGTATGCGCTTAATATAGGCCAGATGAAAACATTCTTCCCGAAATAGAAGACCTTCCCCGGCGAGAGCTGCAGCGCCGGCGGGAGCAGTCACAAGTTGCCTGGTGGGCTCGGGCAGCTGTGCAGCGCGGCGCATCCAGCGTGCCACCGGCCGGCTCCCCGCAGCGCGGGCCACCAAGGTCACCTCCCCCCCCGGCTCCGCTGCCAGAGCTGCTGTGTGTGTGGCAGCCATGCAGTGACCCCCTGCCCCCCCCAAAAAAAGGTGCCAGCCGGCGCCGGGGTGCTGCGGGAGAGGAGCTCATGGATGGGGTGAGCGCCCATGGGGTGCGGAGGCGGGTGGCCCTGTCCCCGAGCCGTGGAACGCCGTGGGTGAAGGAGGTGCTGCTGCGTCTCGTGCAGACGTGCCCGGGCAAGCGCTTGGGCTCCCAGCGGTGTCAGGGGGCCGAAACGTGTTCCCGCTTGCTGTGCTGCCGGAGCCCAGGTTTGGGGTGGCACCGGGTTGGCAGGAGATGGGGTGATCCTCGGGGGACTGCACCCCGCTGTGTTTATTGCCTGGTGAATATTGAATACTGCTCCTCCTCCTCCCTGTGATGCCCGGCTGAGGGGTTGGTGCTTGGGGGGGCTCCCTGCTGCCAGGGAGGGTTTTGGGGGGGGTCACAGCAGCCCTGGGTCTGCTCTAGTGCTAGGTTTGTGCTGTGCTGCATCTTCTGTTTGGGATGTGCATTCAGGAGCCCGCACGGGCAAAAAAGCATCATGCACCCCCTCCCTGATCCCATAGGGACTCCCGCTCGGAGGGTGCTGCAGGAGGAGGTGGGTGTTGTACCTCCAAACCCCCTTTTTTTGACGTGCTGACCCTTCCCCCCCTCCGCGGCGCGGGACTTTCTCCACCGCTGGCGGTGACGGCGGCAGCGCTTAATCCAGCTCGACCGGGCACAGCTGCCTGCTGGGGAAAGGGGGCAGGCAGGGGGGAGAGGTCAGACCCGGGGCTTTGGCAGGTGAAAAGAGAAAAGCCAAAAATCCCTCTCCCTTAATCTCCTGAGCTGCACATGATGTTTTTGCAAAATGAAGCTGTTCCAAGCCTGCTGCCTCGTAGGGGTCTGCTGGGGAGGGATTTTGGGGAGGGGGGAGTCCAACCACGTCACTCTGTATTTCGCCCGAGCATCTTTATGCTGTAGAGACCCAGAAATATAAGTTTGGCTATTGAACTCTTGCACTTGTGTGATGAAGCTAGCACTATAATCTGTCTCCCCCGAGTGGGTTTATGTTATTCCAGCGGCACACGCAAGGGCTGGAGCTGCTGTTGGCTGAAGAACTGCTGTTGCTTCTTCTGCAGTGACAACCTGGGTCTTTAACCCCCAGTCCTTAGGTACCCCTAGACAGACCCAGGAAAACCTGTTATGGTTTGAGAGTCCCATAACAATTTGTTGTCATTTAGACAATCATTCTATCACCCGATGACCCCTCCCCACCTGGGAAGGGGAATCGGGAAAGAACAAGGAAACCCGGGAGCTGAGGTCTAAACAGATTTAATAGAATAAGATTAGATAATTAACACTAACAGCACTAAAGAACTGATATTGATCCCGCCACCAATACAGAATATGCACAGATTATACTCAGCCCATTCTATCCATAGGAAGCTGTGCACTCCCAGCAGTGGACAACAAATGTGGGACACTGCGAGCGCTACGGCTTCGGGAGGAGGGGAAGGGCTCAGGGGTCCGGCACCAGGGCACGAAGTTCTCAGGATGGCAGCCATCAAGGGAGAGAGAGAACTTTGCAGCAAACTTTCTAATTTATAGTGAATGTGATGCTGATGGTAGAAATAATCCTGTTGGCAGCGTGGGTCCAGTGCCCGGGTCTCGCTCCTCCTCATCCCTGCACCTGGCGAGCTCGAAAACACCGAGACCTTGAGACCCACACACCATAGCTGGCTGTAAAGTAAATATTTTCACCAATTCAGACACTGGAGTCTTCTAAAAGTGCTGTTTTCCCACGTATTAGAAGAGAAATCAGTCCTGTGTTGCTCAAACCAGGACACCACCCGAGCCGAATAAAGCTCTCCTGTGCCCTAAATCCACTTAACTCTTCCCAGAACAGTAAAATTCTCCAAGAAGGAGCGCTGGCCCCACAAATCAGTGCAGATGCAAATTTATGGCATATTCTGGGACAACTGCTGGTTTGTTTGTTTTTTTTTTCAGTTCCGAAAGCTCTGGCCCTGCAGGTAGGCTGGGGCAAGGTGAGGATGACCTTGTGGTCATTGAGTTGAAGCTGGGAATGAAGTTGTTAGCTGGGCAAGGAGGGCAATGCGAGGAGAGCCCATGAGGAGGTGAGATAAGAGGCCCAGGGCACGGCTGGAGGTGCAGCAGGTTGTGAATGGGGAGAGAGGATGTGGTTTTGTTTGGTGTTGTTTTTTTTTTTTAATTTCCTTGGCTGATCGCTATGGAAAAAAAAATAATATCTGAAAAATGGGCTTCCTGCAAGACCAAGATTGAGGGAATTCCCCCTGGCTGCTGAGGCTCTGCCAAGTCCTTTGCTTCCTACAGTCCTGCTGGTGGGTATCAACAGTGTAAATACTTATTTATTTTTTTTTTCAGGTGGTGTTGGGGGTGTGGGACTCGGTTTCCCTGGGAGTTTCTGGGGTGCTTTGCTCGCAGGACCCTCTGTGATGTGGGGGAAACTGAGGCAGGGGGGAGCCCAAATCAGAGGCGAAGGCTTGATGGAGGAGCTGAGCCCTTCCTGCGGCGGCCGGGCTAACGGCGGCGTCTTGGCTAGGAGCACATTTATTGCCCAGAAACACCTTTGCTCATGCAATGCAAAATAAATCCTTATTTTCACGAGCAAAGCAACACTTTTGGCTCTGCGGTGAGAAAGGAAATAAAGTTTCTGGTGGACTTCAGTGGTGAGCCAGGACTTTGCAGCAGCCTGAAACAAACTGGGAGGGGGGGGAAAAAACCCCCCCCCGATGGTTCCAGGCTCGCCGGTGTCATGGGAGTGGGGAAGTGGTGAGCCAGAACTTCACAGCAGCCTGAAACAAACTGGGAAGGGGGGGAAAAAAACCCCCCCGATGGTTCCAGGCTCGCCTGTGTCACCGGAGCGGGGAAACTCAAACCCAGTGACGCCTCCCTGCTCTGCCCCTGCAGGCAATTAACGCCCCGGGGAGAGCTGAGGTTGCTTAATTAAGTGGGATGGAGGTAAACTTAGATTCCGTGAAATAAAATAGCTTTTTATGGCGCAGGGATTTAGTGCCGGGTGAAGTCAGAAGAAACGCTGAAGTGGATTATAAATGGCACTGGTTAATCTTAAACTAACATCAACAGGAAGCCAGCGGCCGGGGTGGGAAATTCCAAAGCTCGCAGACAATATGTTTTTGGCCGGTCTCTTATGAACATTTATGGAGAAATTTGGTCCTGGAAACACTTGGGTTTTTTTTTGCATTAAAGCCCAGCATTAAGTAAATGAGCTGAGCCAGAGGTTTTTTGCATGCACGTGGAAGCTCTGAGAGCCCCTGAGGCTCAGCTGAGGTCTGTGAGGTTCCTTGAAATACTTTGATTTTTTGTTTGAGCACCCGATGGCCTCGGTGCTCCCTGGCACGTAGTTTGGGGGCTGGGTAGCATCTTTGGGAGAGTACGAAGAAGTGGGCTGCAAAGGTGTGATGTGCTGGGCTGGGGGGGGGCTCAGCACCCCCCAAACCGGGCTGCTGCCCCGTCTGCAGCCAGCCACCTTCTCCTGTCCTCTGCGAGCACCCGTTGTGGCCCCACGGGTCAGCTCGTGTGTGTGACTTGGCTCCCAACGCGGGCGCTTTGGCTTTGCTGCTGCTGTTAGAGCAAGCCGCAGCGCTCTCCCTTCCTTCCCGCCCTTCAGGTAGTTTCCTCTTATTAAGAGCCTTTTCATCTCTGATACGACTAGAAAACAATGAT
This sequence comes from Anarhynchus alexandrinus, assembly GCA_008711295.1. NCBI lineage: Eukaryota > Metazoa > Chordata > Aves > Charadriiformes > Charadriidae > Anarhynchus > Anarhynchus alexandrinus. The sequence continues at coordinate 1,837,041 of VUYV01000083.1, read as the reverse complement.
TTCCTTACCGATGCCTTAGCTTTGCCAACGGTGAAAGGCTTTTTAGTAGCTTTCGGACCTGACTTGGTTTGCTGGAAATACATATTGCATCTGTTCCTCCTCCCGATGAACGGAAGGGACAGCGCTTTGCTTCCTTGGGCTTCCCATCATTGCTTCTCCCATCTGATTAACCAAACGAATCTATCCAAAAGCCACTTGTTGGACTTGCTACCTTTGAAAGCTTTATTCTTTTATTTATTTTCTTTTTTCCTCCCCTAAATATCAGTTCCTGCTGGAAGTCAGGAACCTCCCGGTCCTGTGACCCGGGGCTGTGCGAGGACGGGGCATGGGGAAAGGCAGCGAGCAGAGCCCCTGCAGCTCCACACCAATGGCTCTTTCAAGCCATCCTCCAACTTAACAGTGCTTTAAAAGCAATTCCTGTCTCTCCTTCCACCGGGGTTTGGAGGGAAGGGAGAGCGAGGGGCCGCGTGTGCAGGGATGCAGTTTGTAGGGATGCAGTTTGTAGTCTGAGTGGGGTTAAAACACTCCACGGATGGTGTTTGCTGCCAAACAAGGCAAACCTGGGCCTGGTCTGTATAGAAATGGTAAAACAGAGAAGAAGCAGGAGGGGTTGGGGTTTACAGGAGTGTTTACAGGAGTGTTTTAAGTAATGGTTTTGCAAAAATAAAAAAAAAAATTAAAAAAACCACACAAAAAAACCAAACCCAAACAACAAAAACACCCAAAACCAACAAAAAACCAACCAAACAAAAAAACCCAAAAAAAGTGTGAAGCATCTGTTTGTAAGTGGAGGGCAGTATCTCATCCTTGAGCATGTGCGTGGGGGAAATCCTGGATGAACGCGTTTTCCCCAGCGGAAAAACCCAGCTGCCGCAGCGCTGCGCCGGAGCCTTCCCGGCGGCTGGAAGGATGAGATTCCTGCAGTCCTGCGCCGCTTAGTCAGGAGAGGCGGCACGCGAGCGCTCCCGGGTCGCTGGGAGAGGCGGCTGCCTCGTGCTTCCCCACCCGCCTCGACACCACGAGACGTGTGTTTTCCCATGGGAGCATCCTTCTCCGGAGGCGAAGCTGCTCGGCGAGGGCTCGTGGTTTCTCGGTGCCCCGGGCACAGGCAGACCCGAGGAGATGGATACTGGGTGGAAATTACCCATCCCCTGTGCGGGATGTGTAGTATTTGTGCAGGCAGGGTTGTGCCAGCTACAGCAAAGCCAGAAGTGCTGCCAGCTCTTGGGTCACCCTGTCCCACGCGTGTGTCTAAAGCAAATAATTTGGTGGCTTTGTGCCCCTCGGTAGCCCCTCTGACCCTGCGGGAGCATCCCGCGGGAGCTCTTGTCTGGCTCTGGAAGTACAATTTTCCCCGTGTGGTTTATACCGTGGTCATGGGGGGGTGGTTTGCTTCCCGCTGCCTTTGCAACTCCGTCTCCGAAGCAGGAGAAATAGGATCTTAATAATTACCCCGCAAATAGCTTTTAGAGAGAAAGCTACAGTTTGTCTTAAGCGGGATGCTGCAAGAGTGACCGCTGCTCCCATGGGGGCTTTTCTTCTAGAGCATCCCTGGGGGATCCCTCTGCACCTCGGCTGTCGGCAAAATCCCATCTCCTGATGATCTTCTTGGGGGGGGGTCTGCAGATGGAAGGGACTGATGTTGCCTCTGGTTTTTTTCTTTCAAAGAAATCCACCTTGCTGTGGTGGAGGATCTCTGGGCAGCTGTCATGGGTAGCAGTCCTCAGGCTGCAATCCCACCGCGTGGCTCCCCTGGGGACCCCGGGTTATCGACCCCCACCGCGTGGCTCCCCCGGGGACCCCGGGTTATCAACCCCCACCGCGTGGCTCCTCCGGGGACCCCAGGTTATCAACCCCCACCACGTGGCTCCCCCGGGGACCCCGGGTTATCAACCCCCACCACGTGGCGACCCCGGGTTATCACCCCTCACCTTGCGATAGTGTGTGAGGATGTAAACCCCATCTCGGTGATCCTGAGTCACGCCAACCAGCGCTCCTGACTCTGATGGGAAAAGCGTTACTCACGTGAGCCTGTTTGCCGGAGCCGGGCTCTAATTACGGGGTTTGCCCATCTCGTAGCGTGGGAACCGGAGCCATTAGCCCCTAAACCTCCAGATCATTCCCAATACATTAATGTTTCTAATTAGTTAAGCCTGATGCCTTTTTCTCTCCATAATGACAGTGGCGCTGGTACTTACTCGTGTTCGCTCTGCGTGCCGGTGCTTCATTATGTAAGGATACAGTGTGTGTTGTAATACCTATTCCCAACTGACAGTGGGGTTTGGTTTTTTTTTGCATATGCCTCATCCAGAACTGATTAGGCAATGGGCTAGTGCAAATAAATGTTTGGGTCGCATCCTTTCTAATTAGCTGGGAAGTCATTGGTGCCTGGGGGAGGGATTAGAGCCAGGTGAGGACCCGGAGCTGGTGGGTCAGCTGAAGGAGGTTGCTGTGGGATGGGTGGGATGAAAACCTGTTGGCTGATTTATTTTTTTTTTTTGGTGCCCCTTTAGGGGATGAGATGCCTCTCCCCTGGGCTGTGATTTCATTCCCAGTCCCTTCTTCCCTTTCTTCCAGGGAAACCATCTCCACGGCAACCTCAAACCTCCAGGCTCTGCCTCGGAGCTGCTCACCCGTCCCCGGGACCCGGCGGGTAAGTGCCTCGGCAGGGCCGGCCGTGGTGGCCGTGGCCACCGGGTCCATCGGGCTGCTGCAGGCACCTCGGCGCAGCCCGGGGAGGTGAGGGCTGGCGTTGGGCTTGGCTGGGGTGAGGGTATTTAAACCTCAAAGCCCATCTCCCCTCACCCTCAGGGCTTGGCTTGGGCTTCGTACGGACTTAATGGGTGGCCACGGCTGTCCTCGTGCGGGGAAAAGCTCTGCCCTGGTGGGGTTCAAGGTGAACCCTTGTGCTGTTCCCCTGCAGAGGCTCTGCCTGGGGTCAGGGATGCTCTGGTCAGTGTTGCTGCTGGTCATTCATCCATCGGTAACGATCTTGGTTAGACCATGACCAAGCCTGATACCAATCTTTCGTATTCTCCATCACATCAGAGTCCTAGGGAGAGCAGCAGGGCCAGCAGCTGAGATGGGGACTGTCCCCTCCTGGTGCTGCCTGGGCTCGGAACGCGGTGTCACGGTGATGGCTGCGGTGGTGGTGATAGCTGAGCTGGGCTGGGCTGTCCAGCTCGTGACATGGGTGTCCATCCCTGGCGCTGTGCGGGAGTGTGGCGATGCTCCTGCCGTGGGCAGAAATGGGTCCCCTCAGATGTGGGTTCTTACTGGGGGCTCGGTGTTCCTCGGCACGGGGCAGCAGCAGGAAAAACGGTTCCTTTCTGGCATAATTGGGATTAATGATGTGGAACTGGCGGGGGAAAAAAAAAAGATGTGTAAGGGTGGGTGTGCTTTGCCTGGAGCTGGTTTCTGGGAGGGAGGGCTGAACTGGAGCATGGTGGTGGGGATGCTGTGGCTGCCAGCGGGCGCTGGGGCGGTGGGCAGTGCTGGGTGACAGCTCTGCCCATGGCACTGACCCTCTCTGTCCCTCGGTCCCCGCAGGGCAGGATGAAGCTGCTGGGTGCTGTGCTGCTGGCGGCCGGCCTGTTGGGCACTGCTGCCGGGGGGGAGCAGCACCCCTGGCCGGACGAGCCGTCACGGACCTGCTTCTTCCAGATGCTCAGCAGCACGGACAGAGAGTTCTGCAGGTGAGCGACTCCCCGTTGTCTCCTTTCCAAACTGGAAAGGATGCCCTGGGCATCCAGTCAGGCGCTGCCCTTGCGTGTCACCTCCCCAGACAGTTAATTCCAGTACCCCCCTCTGCCAGGGCTATAAATATTGGTGGCATTCTTCCTTTTGCCAGGAATCTGGGCCAGAGCGGTGCCTGCCGCGCTCTGCGGCTCTTGTTCTATGCAAGCTGAGATCTTACTGTCTCTGGTCACCTCGACTTGTTCCTTGGTCCCTTTTGCAGAGGCTTTTAAAAGCGGCTTACAGCATCGGTAGACGACAGAGGTTTTCTGCAGAACGTTTCGGAGGAAGGAGGCCCCTTTTTTGGGGAAGGGAAGTGCTAGAACAGGTCATCCCACAGACCTCGGAGCCCGTGCTGCGGAGATGCTCATGCTTACCAAGTGTGGGCATGGGGAGAGGACCGAGCACGAGGGGGGCTGATCACAGAGTGGTGGGGTGGGAAGGGCCCTCTGGAGCTCCCCCAGTGCCACCCCCACCAGAGCAGGGGCACCTCCAGCAGTGGCACAGGACGGCGTCCAGGCGGGTTTGGAATGGCTCCAGAGTGGGAGACTCCCCCACCTCTCTGGGCAGCCTGTGCCAGTGCTCTGCCACCCGCACAGGAGAGAAGCCCCTCCTCAGGTTCAGATGGAACTCCCTATGGTCCAGTTTGTGCCCGTTCCCTCCTGTCCTGTTACTGGGCACCACTGGAAAAGGACTGTTCCCATCCCCCTGGCACCCTCCCTTTGGGGATTGATAAGCGTTGATAAGATCCCCCCTCAGTCTTCTCTTCTCCAGACTGAAAAGCCCCAACTCCCTCAGCCTTTCCTCATCAGAGAGATGCTCCAGTGCCCTCTTCATCTCCATAGCCCTTTGCCGGACCCTCTCCAGCAGTTCCCTGTCCCTCTCCCGGAGCTGTGAGCAGGCAGTCTGCTGCTGTACCCACTGCGCCTTCCCCCCCAGCTGAAAAGCCACCAAATGCACCCTGTGATCCAATGTTTTGGTACCAGAGGCCCTTGATTTAAACTCCTGTTGCCTCCCATCTCCAGCAAACCCGCAGACAAAGCTGGGGAGCAGCGGCACACGTACCCCCCCTCGCCTTTGGGGGGTTCTTAATATCCCACGTTACAGGGAGCGTCTGCATCAGACCCGTCATTTCTGCTACTTAGTTAACCAAAATGCCCTCTAAATGTGAGCAACTCCAGCTTCTAGACAAAGGCAAGCGGAGACTTCACTTGGCCCCGGCTTCCTCCCACAAACCACGACCAAAAGCACTTTGTTTTGAACCCTCAGCCCGCTCCGTGCCGCTGCCGGCGTTTGCTCCGCAGCCCCTCGGGCTGCAGGATTGAAGGGTCCCTCCTCTGAGGCTCGTGTTGGTGGCAGCTAATGTTGGGGGACCCTCGAGACATGCTATCCACCCGCTGCGGTGAGCCGAGAGCTCAGTCCCACAGCACCTTCCTGTGTTAGACAACGCAGGAGGGGGAGGCACTTCATGCAGAAGTTGGAGCTGGAGGTATCTGACCTGCTATGGCACCGTCAGCGCCCAAAATACGGAGGAGACCTGTCCCTGCTTTCACATCGCAAATGGGATAAGGGCTTGTCCAGGGCCAGCGGGGAGGAGCAGTAACTTTGCTCTCCAAACCTTAAATTGACCCATATGGGTCATGATGATTTTTTTTTTTAAAGACTATGAAAAATACTGGGGATGATCCAGTGTGCTGAGCAGTAATGGATGTTTAAAGTCCTGCTGCTGCCTGGGGGAAGGAGAAGTCCCCATGGCTGTGTTCCAGCATGGCAGGGCACTTATCCTGGTGCAGAAGGTGCCCAGCAGGTTGGATCCCACATGTCCCACCCGGTGTCGCAGCCCCAGCTCAAGCCTGGCTGGGACGCGGCGCTAATTCCCATCCCCTCCGTGGTGTGGTCTCACACTCTCTTCCCTTTTTATTTCTCCCCAGAGGGGATTTAGAAGTCATCTACCCGGAGCTGGGCGACGTCAGCTGCATGTACATCCCCAAGTGCCACCAGTACCGGCGGCGGATCAGCAGGGAGTGGGGCAGCCCCCGCGTTCGGTACCCCCAGGCTGAGAAGGTGAGTCCCGAGTCGCGTCGCTCGCGGGCAGCTGCCCTTGCTCCACGCTCCTCCGTCTTAATTAAAAGATGTAGCTGGATCACGGGGGAGGAATTCGCTGGGAAAGGATTGCTTACCCACGTGTGCGCTTGAACTTTGAGCTGTGACACCCTGGCTGGGAGCGGGGCCAGGCAGGGACACCCAGCGCCTGCGCTTTGGGTGCTGGGGACGGCCCCGGGACCTGTTCACCCTGTGCCACGCACAGCTTTGCACCGCTGTCCCGCCGCCAAAGTGCTATTGACTACTCGGTTGTGCTTGTTCAACTTTTGCCTGAAATCAGGATGACTTTCTAAGTTTTGGTTTTTTGGGTTTTCTCCT
>VUYV01000083.1:1801932-1813172 GCA_008711295.1 Anarhynchus alexandrinus | reverse complement strand
ACAAAAAAACCCACCACAAAGAAACCCACCTCGGAATTAAATTTTATCGCCAGAAATCTGTGCAGGACGCACACTTCTCTCTTTCCCTCGCGCGCCTTAAAATAAATGAAGAAACACGACCTAATGACACCCTCTAACAGCTTTATCGCGTATGCGCGATAATTGTATCAGCAAACATTTGTATTGCAATTAAAGCAAGGAGGCAACAAACCATGAGAAATCAATTAGAAGAGGATCGGGGCTGCGGGAGCAGCATCACATCCTCCCGCCTGCAATAAAACCCGACCGTCCTGCTTTATCCTATTCCTCCCCAAAAACCACATCAGGGCTCCATCCCATCCCCCCTCCCAAGGCGGTTGTTGGGTGTTGCTTTTTCTCTCTCCAAATTTCCCGAACGCTGGAGCATCGCCGCTGGTTTTGCGTCATCGCCGTGCTGGGGCATCGCTGCCCGGTGTTGGAGCCGGGTGGTTTTTGGTAGCTGATGGAGAGGGAGAGCGGGGAAAACACCTCTGTGCCCGCACGGCAGTGGGGTTTGGGCTTGTTTTCGGGGTTTGGACCAGCAGCAGGTTGGGTGGGTGGCTTAAACCGCTGTGTTCAGCTCCTGCCAGGGCAGGGATGGAAATGTGCAGGAAATGTGCATTATCACGGAGCGGTCAGGGTCGGAAGGGCCCTCTGGAGCTCCCCCAGTGCCACCCCCTGCCAGAGCAGGGGCACCTCCAGCAGTGGCACAGGACGGCGTCCAGGCGGGTTTGGAATGGCTCCAGAGTGGGAGACTCCCCCACCTCTCTGGGCAGCCTGTGCCAGTGCTCTGCCACCCGCACAGGAGAGAAGGCCCTCCTCAGGTTCAGATGGGACTCCCTATGGTCATGTTTGTGCCCGTTCCCTCTTGTCCTGTCACTGGGCACCACTGGAAAAGGACTGTTCCCATCCCCCTGGCACCCTCCCTTTGGGGATTGATAAGCGTTGATAAGATCCCCCCTCAGTCTTCTCTTCTCCAGACTGAACAGCCCCAAGTCCCTCAGCCTTTCCTCATCAGAGAGATGCTCCAGTCCCCTCATCATCTCTGTAGCCCTTTGCCGGACCCTCTCCAGCAGTTCCCTGTCCTTCTTGACCCGGGGAGCCCAGAACTGGACACAGTGCTCCAGATGTGGCCTCACCCGGGCAGAGCAGAGAGGGAGGATGACCTCCCTCGCCCTGCTGGCCGTGCTCTTCTTGATGCCCCCCAGGATGCCATTGGCCTTCTTGGCCACCAGGGCACATTGCTGCCTCATGGGCATCCTGTTGCCCACCAGGACTCCCCAGTTCCTCTCTCAGAGCCGCTCTCCAGGAGGTCAACCCATAACAGATACTGGTGCATGGGGTTATTCCTCCCCAGATGCAGTACCCTAAACTCGCCCTTGTTGAACTTCATGAGGTTCCTCTCCGCCCAACTCTCCAGCCTGTCCAGGTCTCGCTCAGTGTCGAATTATTTAAGGCAGGATTCAGCCTTTTGGGTATTAGCGAGCAAAGGAGCTCCTGCTGCGGGCACCCAAAGCTTCGCTTCGTGCTGCCACCACCACCGCGGGCTCCTCCGGCCCCTCGGCATCTGCCCCCTCCACCCTCTCACCCCAACACCAGCTTTTTTGGGTGGTCCCTCACCCCAAATAACAGGCTGCAAGATGCCAACACCCGTCCTTCCCTGGAACCCCGCTCCTGCCAGCCCGCAAAGGGCTCTTTGCCCATGGAGATGCTTTGCCCACGGAGATGTTTTGCCCATGGAGATGTGTTTCCTCCCGTGCACCACGCGCTTTGGGAAAAAAAAAAAGAAACAGCAGAGAAACCCACCAAAACAAACCCTTCCCCTGCACGTGCGGCTCCTTCCCCTGGGAGCGACTGAAAGAGAGACTGAACCGCACGTGACAGATGTTAATCGCATCGTTTAATGCACTCCTGGAAGGCACTTGGATACAGGGGCTGGGTAGGAACCCGTACGGAGGAGAATAGACTATTGTCTCTTGTTTCCACCAGCACCCGCGGAGGAACAGATAACCCCCCGCTACACGATTCACCCGGGGTTTTATACGAAGGTACAAACCGCAGCCCTTAAATTGGGGAGTTTTCTAATATACACATAGTGAATATTCCCATTTCAATACAAATAAATTAAAAAAAATCCATAAAAACATTTTTGTTTTGTCCGCAGCTCCCCGAAGAGCTGTTTGATCTTGAGAGGGGGATACAGGAGAGGGGAAAATAGCGATGGCGGGATTCGCACCCGAGCATCCCTGCACCCAACGGCTTCGGCGCGGCCTGGGAAGTACCGAAAACCCGTCAAACGTTGGTGGTGGGTTGGAGAAGGGCTATTTGTCGCGCGGGGCTGCCGGCGGCGGGGGGGAATTGCGTTTCGGAGGCAGAAGCAGCATCCCGCGGGTCGGCTCCCTGATTGAATTCCCCCCTCGGTGACCCGGGAGCGTAATTGCGGCGAAGGGGAGCCGGGGCGGATCGCACCCGCCGTGGAAATCAGCATCTCCATCCATCACCCGACCCGGGAAGAAATTGAGGCAAGATGACTAAAGGTCCAGAAAAGTAGCAAACTTATTGACTAATAGATTTCTTAGTCATGAAGTCCCCGTGCTCCGTATGTACCGAAATCAAAGCAATTACGGATTTAAATGAAGCTGGAATCCGCGGTGCAGAAAATGCTTGTTTTAGCGTAAGATTGGCCAGAGGTGAATGACCTGTAAAACCCCTGGTAATGAAAGCTCTTCACAGCTTGCAGTGTTTCACCGGAGGGTAATTGCTGCAGTCTGTGATACGGATCTGGCTGTGTTAATGATGCACTGTTCCTTTTCATAGGACTCATTTAAGCTTCCCCATTTTTCAGGGATTTCAAAGCAACAAGGCATCGTGGAAATTAACGCATTAACGCGGACGTTTTCTCACTCGGAGTATTTAAAATATTATTTAAAGCTTTCGGCCGGTATCGATTAACAAAGCGAGGGGGGCCGGGCGCCTCGGGAGAGGGTGGCTGGTGCGGCTGTCTGCTGGAGACAAATGGAGTGCGACACGGGCGTTCGGCGCTCCCGGTTGGGCTACGTCGATGCGATTTGTATTTTATTTAGCATGACAAGATGGATATATTAGAACAAAACATACATTAGGAAAGAAAGAAAAAAAAAGAAAAAAAAAAGAGAGAGAGATTTTGGATGGGAATAAAAATCCTATTAACTTCCAAATGAAAACCACATCCAAGGGAGACAGTTGGCTTCTCTTCTTAGTTTATTATTAAATATTTGACTAGGGAGGGAAGTTCTGAGCTGAGCATCTTTTCCCTCCTGTTCCTGGCACGGAGCGGTGTGCGGAGCGGGGAGGGCCGTTCTGCCGAGGCAGTTTCTGGGTTTGGCTCAACCGGCGGTGACGGTGCATCGGGGAAAGGTCCCGGCTCCAACTTTCGCATCCTTCCAAACTCCCAGTGCTGGGGGTGAACGGCGGCGGGTAGATGGATGCGGTGGGTAGATGGATGCAGTGGGTAGATGGATGCGGTGGGTAGATGGATGCAGTGGGTAGATGGATGCGGTGGGTGTGCTGGCGTTTCATCCCCGGGGGATGGAGATGGGCAGAGCAGTTCTCGCCGCTCCCGAAATGCTTTTATTTTTCCCCAAATGGAGAGGAGAGCTCGTCTTCCCTCCCAGCCCTTGCGATCTCCGTGGCCGAGGCTTCCAGCCCGGCTCCCAAGGGGCTCGGGGATTAATTTCTTTCGGTGACCCTGGGGGCCGCCGCAGCCTGACCCCGATGCCGGAGGGAGGCGAGGTCGGAGCGAAGGAGCAGAGGGGACCGGCAGCAAATGATAAGAAGCTCGGGGCACTTAAGAGTTTGAACAATACGGAAATGGCATTTCCAGTTAACTTAATCACCGCGCCGGCTCCGGCTGAATATAAGCGCCGAGATTCAATTACCATCCCCGCGAGCGCGGTCCCCGGGGAGCAGCGTGTCACCGTCGTCCCCCCCCTCCGCAGCCGCCGGCTGCCAGCGCCGCCGTCCCACGCTGCCTTCCCCCCCCCTCGCTCCCCGGGACCCCCGTCCTCCCGCCCGGCCTCGGGGGCGGCCGTGGGGCCCCGCGGACGTGCCCGCGGCCAGGAGCGGGGCCGTGGCTGGCAGCACGGGGTCGAGGCGTATTGGGGAATGATAAATAAGGGGGTTGCAGAGCGCCGGGCGCTTGTAGGAATATGAACTTCTTCTGCCGGTATTGCTGTAAGGTGCGGGGCCGGTGATTTTCCTTTCGGAGCCGGGGGAAAACGGAGGCAGCGGTGCGATTTGGTGACTGTGGAGGGTGTGTGGTACCCACTCAGCATCATTCCGCATCTCCTGCTCTGCGCAGGGGTGGGCGTCATCCGAAATGAGGGCCTGGGGCACAGTGGGGGCAGCTCCCCCTGTTTTGTCGGGTACCAACACCGCGCACAGCCCCATCCATTTCCCAAAGGTTTTTAAGGCTGGTGCCAGCGGAGGAGGGGATGGGAGAGGTGATGGCGAGGGGCCGGGGAGGCACCGCTTGTCCCCACGTGCCACGGGGCGCGATGAGCCCCAATGCATCCTTGCAAAGGCCGTGGGGACATCTGCTGTCACAACGGCCGTGTTGCTAAAGAGGGGTAATTATCAGGTCAGCTGGCTTTCCCGCAGCCAGGGTCTGTCCTTGTCCCCATATCCTCCTCCTCTTACCCCTTCCCCTGTGGCCAGTTTGGCAGTGGGATGCGAGCGCTGGGTGTTTGGCATCATCCGCAGCCCCGAGCCCCGGCAGGGAGGCGAGATTGTAATAGGGGAATAATCCACTTTTGCTGAAGCTGCCTGTGAAACTGTTCTTTATTTTTAGAGAGAAAAATCTAATCCAGAAAATAAGAAAACACTCATTATTTAATTTTCCCCAGTATTTTTGTGTGCTTATGGGATTTTAATAATATTAATTATTTAATTTGCGCTTTGGCAATTCATTTGTGCTGAGCTATTATTTTATCAGAAAGACAGCAATGCTCAGCCCGCTTTTGCAGCGCCGTGCCTCCTGCCGGCCTCCAGCCCTTCCTCCCAGGTACCCATCCATCTCCCCATCCCGTCCCACCCAAAGCAGCCTGACATCTCCTCGTTGTCCCCTTCCTCCTTTATTTTATTTACTTTTTAATCCTTGGCTGCTACACCCTAAAGATCAATCTGTTGCGTGTGTTGCCGGGTGCTATTTGCCTGTATGGGTGGGAACAGCCGAGCAAAGGGCTGCCAGGATTGTCAGCTCGGAATGACAAAGCGGAGGAGCTGGTCCCTCCCAGGTGTCCCTGGTGCAGGAGCATCCCTGTGCCCTGTCCCCATGCGAGCATCCCTCCATCCCGAGCATCCCTCCATCCCCATGCGAGCATCCCTCCATCCTGAGCATCCCTATCCGAGCATCCCTCCATCCCCATGCGAGCATCCCTCCATCCTGAGTATCCCTCCATCCCTATCTGAGCATCCCTCCATCCCCATGGGAGCATCCCTCCATCCCGAGCATCCCTCCATCCCTATCTGAGCATCCCTCCAACCCCATGCAAGCATCCCTCCATCCCGAGCATCCCTCCATCCCCATCCCAGCATCCCTCCATCCCCATCTGAGCATCCCTCCATCCCCCTCCATCCCCGCCAGCTGCAGCCCCACTTCCCCAGATAATGAGAGTGAGTTTAAAAAACTTAAAGCCTCTTCCTGCACGCTGGTGACTGACACAAATGGAGTTCATATTTAATCATCTGTTAACTCGTTGTCTATTATAGCTCTTTAATAGCACCATAGATATTCTTAATGAAGCATGATTTAAGGTATTTACAGCTCTAGGACCGACAGACATCACTCACAGTGTGCAGGTAATGAGGCGTAAAACAGCTCTGGAAACCGTAAAAATGGGAGAGAGAGAGCGAGGAGGGAGAGAAAGCGGGCGAGGAGTTAGGAGCTGAATTGTTCCAAGGTTTGTTTTAAAATGTTTAGGCATTTAAAGTCATTTCAGCTTTCCCGAGGTGTCTGGTAGCACAGAGTTCAGCGATTCCCAGTGCCGGTAACCCCTGCCTCGCCGGGGGGGGGGTCCGGCCCCCCGATGCTCCGGGGCCGGGGCAGCCGCTGCGGCGGCTCCTTCCCTTGGCTGGGTGGGAGGGAGGAGGGGGGAAAAACCCTTTGAGGGTCCCCAGGGGCCGTGCGGGTGCATCAGCGGGGGCGCAGCCATGCCCCAGAGCAAAGCCTGGATTTTTTTGGTGCATTTGTCCCCACCGGTGCTGTTTGCTTTGCCCACCCAGTGGCACGGCCACCACATCCCCTTTGCGTAGGGTGGGGAAACGATGATCCCTTTCCTTTGCTCGTTTGCAAATGTCACCCTGCGCAAGCCTTTTTTTTTTTTTTTCCCTTTTTCCCTAAAAAAAATAAAATAAAAAAATTGAAGAAAAAAACCCACCCAAACCCAAGCCAAGATTGGGAAAATAATTTGTGACGGAGGTGCCATTTCGCATCAAAATATTTTGTGGAAAATGTCAAATGTCACCAATCCATGTGTCCCCCCGCGTGATAGTAATTGGGCTGGAAGGCTGCGCTCTGCCACCGCGGCCGCTCGCCGCCACCACCTCCTCCTCCTCCTCCTCCTCCTCCTCCTCACAGACCCGCTCGGGAAATGTGTCGCTTCTCCATCCCCCCCGCCCCAGTTCATCCCAGTTTCCCCGCTTGCGGAGCGGGCAGCGCTGCCGGCCTCGGCGTCCCCGGCCCAGGGACGAGCGCGCAGTGCTCGTTAGTTCGTTAGCTCGTTAGCTCGCCCCCGAAGCTGTGCCGCCCAAATGGCAATAAATAGCCATTTGTTATTATTTATTTATATTATATTATTTTATATATATTATATTATTTATTTAGGGAAGGGAGGGATGGAACAATGTGGTTCTTGGGGTGTTAATTCCCTTTTTGCCGGTGTTTTTTGGGGGGTTTCTCTTCTGGCTGGAAGACGGGCAGCGGCGGGGCTGCCATTCCCCTGACGGTCGGCGGCTGGCTCGCAGGTGATGAGGAGGATGATTTAGGTGGACCTCAATTTTGGGGAGACCCAGGGCACGACCTGCAGCGGGGTCTCTGAGCGAGCCTGTTGCTCTCCTCCCTCCCCGAAATCGCCCCAGAGACACAGCCTCCTCCCCCGCCGCCTCCTGCAAACCCGGGTTTGCAGCATCGCGGACCCCTTGGAAGAATTATCCCACTTTCTGCTGGGTTACGTTAGCCGTGTTACACACCCGCTGCGGTTTTATCGAGAGGAGCCCCTCTATTCCGCCACGGGGGAATACAAACCATTCCCCTTTTGTAGCGAATAAACCTCTCCTTAGAGCATCCCAAGACTTTAATCCAGGAACAGACCTTTGCCGCCCTCGCTTAAACGATGCCGGGATTAATCAATTCTTATTAGAACATTAGGCTGCATAAATATTTGGCTCGGGGAGGGGAGGGGGGAGAGCGGAGGGACGGGGACAGTGGCGGTGTTAGAAAGTCAATGAAGTTCCCACGGGCAGCGCGGGGCTGGAGGGGGGAGCACGGACCCGCGGCGGGGGGAGCTGGGTCGAGCGTTCAGCCTGTCCCCTCGGGCAAGTCCTGCGGAGCGGGGTTAATACTGCTGACCTATTTATTTTATTTTATTTTATTTTATTTTATTTTATTTNTTTTTTTTGCCGCCTCCCCCCTCTCCCGGCGCCGTTAGCCACCGAAGAAGGAGCTAGAATTTCTCTTTGGCGAAGCAGCAGCAGCAGAATTGCTAACTATGTGCCCGTTATAGAAACTTTTTAGTACTGGGGCCGAGCCAAGAAAAAAACCCAGATTGACTCTCAGCTCTCAGCTGGTGCTCGCGGCGCTTCCACCTCCCGGCACCGCTTTGAGTCCCGCGGCGGTGGGACGCAGGCTGGAGCCCTCCCGCCGTCACCCGCAGGGATGCTGTTTCCCAGGGCGCCGGGCCCCCCGCCCGCCAAACTCCTGCCCCGCTCCGGCCAAGGGCGTTTTGGGTTTGTTTAGGTTTTCCGCTTTGGGGTTGGATCAACTGAGCTGTCCCCTGGCCGTCGAGCCGGGGTGCAGGCTGCCGCCCGGGCGCTGTGTGCGCGGGATGCATCGCCGCATCCCACCGCTGCAGCGGAGGACCTGGCTAGCCTCCGGCTGTATCGAATCATAGACTGGGTTGGGTTGGAAGGGACCTTGGAGACCATCTAGATCCACCCCCTGCCCTGGGCAGGGACACCTCCCACCAGCCCAGGTTGCTCTGAGCCCCGTCCAACCTGGCCTTGATATATCTATATCTGCAGCTATACATATATTCTATATACATAGAATCGTAGACTGGTTTGGGTTGGAAGGGACCCTTGAAGACCACCCAGTGCCACCCCCTGCCCTGGGCAGGGACACCTCCCACCAGCCCAGGTTGCTTCAAGCCCTGTCCAACCTGGCCTTGAACACCTCCAGGGATGGGGCAGCCACAGCTTCTTTGGGCAACCTGGGCTAGTGCCTCACCATCGTGGCATCGTCTCGTGCCATCGCTCACCCTGAAATCCTTTGCAGCGAGATAATACGGGTTATTGCCACGCTGAGCTTTAGCTCTCGGGGAGGCAGAGGGCTTTTTGGCTCAGATACCGTCTTAATCCGTCGGCGCCGTGGTTTGCTCCTGCAGCAGCTCCCGACCTCGGTGAAGCCGTTAGCAGCCGTAAAGGGACACGGGTGGCAATAGGTCGGCTGGAAATGGCCCGTACTTCCCCGCGCGGCGAGGGGCTGGGTGCCACCAGCAGTTTTTGCGGTGAGCGCCGTAGCAGCCCTGGGTCCGGGCGGGCGCCAGCGAGGAGCAGCTCCGAGGGATGGATGAGCCGGTGGGAGGATGCAGGCGGACTTCACAAAATCAACCAGACCCCTTTCCACCCGGTGCCGGGAGGTGGGCGCCGGGTCGGGGGTCTGGCTGAGGCTTTGCCCATCGCTGTTCCTTAGTTTTGGGATTGGATTTCAATGATGAGTGGGGTGAGCGAAGCTGGGCACCGTCCGGCTGCCCTCCGCAGTCTGGAGAAAGCGGTTTTGGGCTGTTTTTTCTCTGTGTCCTGCAGCAGGCACGCCGGCGGGACGGGGCTTCTCTCCGGCTCCATCCCCAGCCGTGCGCGGGCATCCCCGGCAGGGGCAGAGCCCCACGGCCGCCCCGGTGCCGCCGAAAACGCCGGGGCGCCGCATGTGTGCCGCTTCCATGTGCGCTGGTTTCCAAGGAAACCGCTCGCTCTACATGTGTGTCGCTTAACACCCTATTTGCTTTCATTTGGATAAGTCTTTAATTCCTGTGCAGCCCCGGCTCCGCGGGATCTGTTGAGCCGTGCGCGTATCCTCGGCACACAAATCCCTCTCCTGCCTGCCGCTCCAAAACTCCCTGCCCGCTCGGAGCGAGTTTCCTAAACCTGTGGCTAATCGGAGTAGCTGATGCTTTTTCTACAGCGATAACTGGATATGTATCGCCGCTGCTTCCCTCTAGAAACAATTAGCAGGGAGAACATGCCGCGCGCGCTGCTGTCATCTGCCACCAGCTCTGCTGCTTTGGCTCCGTTTCGGGTGTCGAGGCAGGGCAGGACGCCTGCGCCCGGGGACGCGGCGTGCGATGCCGGGGAGGGGGGGGGAACGCTCTGGCTGCACCGCCAGAGGATCATAGAACCACGACATGGTTTGGGTTGGAAGGGACCTTGAAGACCATCTTGTTCCACCCCCCTGCCATGGGCAGGGACACCTCCCACCAGCCCAGGTTGCGCCAAGCCCCATCCAACCTGGCCTTGAAGTAGGTCGTTGCAATAGTTAAATGCTTATTAAATAGTTAAATGCTAATTGCAAAGCGCCCTGATGAGAGAAATGGCTGGGGAGTGGGAAAGGGTGACCCTTGGAAGGGTGAAGAGCCTTGGAAGGGTGATGGCCCTTGGAAGGGTGGTCCTTGGAAGGGTGATGAGCACTGGAAGAGTCATGGCCCTTGAAAGGGTGATGGCCCTTGGAAGGGTGACCCTTGGAAGGGTGACAAGCCTTGGAAGGGTCATGGCCCTTGGAAGGGTGATGGCCCTTGGAAGGGTGACCCTTGGAAGGGTGACAAGCCTTGGAAGGGTGATGAGCCTTGAAAGGGTGGCCCTTGGAAGGGTGACCCTTGGAAGGGTAGTCCTTGGAAGGGTGACAAGCCTTGGAAAGGTGATGGGCCTTGGAAGGGTGGCCCTTGGAAGGGTGATGAGCCTTGGAAAGGTGATGGCCCTTGGAAGGGTGACTCTTGGAAGGATGACCCTTGAAAGGGTGACCCTTGCATGAGCCCGGTCATGTCCCCACTGGCGTGATGCTGGTGGGACACACTGTGTCCCCGCTGGGTCTCCCACACCAGCAGCTCCTCCGTGCTGAGCAGCAAAAGGGTGACAAGATGTTGGGGGTGCTTCATTACCCCAAATTTTCAGCTGTGGCCGACCCGAAATGGCTTTTTCTTCCCTTCCTCCCTTCCCTCTGCAAAGTAAGATGCCGCCGGTTCCTCTGCACGGGAGGGTGGAGGAATTTACTGCTCTAAACCCGCTTTCCTCCTCTCCAAAAATCCCCAGGGCTGGTTCATGCGTGTAAAGCTGAGCAGCTCCCGTGTCACCGCGGGCTGGCTCCTGCCGGAGCCCTGACGGCAGCTAATGCTGTTAGCCTGTGTCGAGGAGGGATTGCGGCATTAAAAAAATAAATAAATAAATAAAATAAATAAATCACTGAAATCGCCAGCGCTCGGGCGGCTCAGCTGCTTCCAACCAGAATCGACGAAAAACCACCTACCCCACGTTTGGGGTGCGCAGCACCGCTCGGGGACACAGGGCGGAAAGTTCGCCCGGTTTTTGGGGTGATTTTGGGATGCTGGTGCCAACCCCGGGAGCGGCGGCCGTCTGCTGGCACGGGATGCGCCGGCACCTAAGCGCCGGGAGATTAACTCCGGGTCGCGGAGGGCTTTGCTATCTTTAGGTGGAAGGTGAGGGATTGTACCTCTTAGGGTGGCCCGCAGGTAATGAGGGAGAAAAATCCCCTGGGGGCCCAGCCCGGCTCGGGGCCGCTGACCCCGGCTCCCGTCCCCGCGGGGGTCTGGCCTCGCCGGCCCCCCGGCCGCCTGCGCCGCCACCTTTCTAGGCCACAATCTGTACCGAATTACGAGCCTGCTGTTAACTTCGCTTGCACTCTATTCTCGTGTTTGCTGTTATTTTTTAACACTTTTTTTTTTCCCCCCCCTTTCTTT